>BOSO01009380.1:4293-16121 GCA_018403395.1 Gorsachius goisagi | reverse complement strand
ATGCAATGCTACAGGCTTGGGGATGAGTGCCTGGAAAGCTGCTTGGCAGAGAGGGATCTGGGGGTACTGGTCAACAGCTGACTGAATATGAGGAAGCAGTGTACACAGGTGGTCAAGAGGGCCAACAGCATCCTGACTTGCATCAGAAAGAGTGTGACCAGCAGGACCAGGGAAGTCATCCTTCCCCTGTACTTGGCACTGCTGAGGCCGCACCTTGAATACTGTGTTCAGTTTTGGGCCCCTCACTACAAGAAGGTCATTGAGTTGCTGGAGTGTGTCCAGAGAAGAGCAATGAAGCTGGTGAGGGGTCTGGAGAACAAGTCTTATGAGGAGCGGCTGAGGGAACTGGGGTTGTATACATACATAAAGTTGATGGAAACAAAAAAAAAAGAATTTATAAGAACATAAGAATTTCTAATATTAGCCTACTCACACAAACTTCAATGAAAAGCTGTTTTGAATAGAAAAGTGTAGTTTCTGTATATTTTACATAATAGAGTAATGCTGCTAGATCAAGAAACAAAAGCTGTGATTCATATCTGTGCTGGTTTTGGCTTGGATAGAGATAACTTTCTTCATAGTAGCTTGCATGGGGCTATGTTTTGCATTTGTGCTGAAAATAGCGTTGATAACACAAGGATGTTTTAGTTATTTCTGAGCAGTGCTTACACAGCCTCAAGGTCTTTTCTGCTTCTCACACAGCCCCGCCAGCGAGTAGGCTGAGGGTGTGCAAGAAGTTGGGAGGGGACCCAGACAGGACAGCTGACCCCAACTGACCAAAGATATATTCCATACCATATGACATCGTGCTCAACAATAAAAGCTGGGGGAAGGAGGAGGAAGGGGGTGCATTGGGAGTTATGGCATTTGTCTTCCTTTCTGAGTCTTTTGTCCTCCCCATCACAATATAAACAGGTTTCCTACCACAATAATTCACCTCAGTTTTCACTCACATCTTCTAAATAACTCCTCTACAGTATCCTCAGCTCCCTTTCACATTCTTTACAAAGTTTTGTTTTGCATTATGTTTGGGCAAGAGCCAACATATGATGACTCTGTCCATAAATTATGATTGGCATCCATATTTCCTAAAGGATACAAAGCGTTCCTGTTCTTTACAGATGACTGTTTGCTTTGCTTTAAGAGTTTGAAGTAATAAGATGCATCATACTTAGAAGGAGATTCCATTCTAAGACAGTTCTTTATTGGATGAGCATACAGTGGCTGGTGATGCATAATTATACGAGAGTCAGAAAGGAAAAGGTTAAAGGATGCCAGAGCAGTGTGAGGAGTGCCAGCAGCAGTGCCAGCAAGCAATGGTGAGGGACACACCAGGACAAGGAGAGACTGTGGCTGAACAGGGGGCGTTCCCCAAGCCACTGAGCCCCAAACCGCTGATTGGACGAGACAGCAAGGGGCGGAGCCTGCACCCAGCAGTGCAGGTGATTTAAAGAGGCTAAACCAATCAGCCCACCTGATTGCAATGGACGCTTATATATTCCTAGCAGAGGGGTATGTGGCAGTATGGTGACCACCAAAATCTTCGTCCTCTGCTTCTCCTGAGCTTCTAGCACCCAGTGGAACCAATGCAGCCACACAGACAGAGCTCCTGTAAGAGCATGTGAGCACATAGGCTTCAGACTGTGGGGTGCGTGTGAGGATGTTCCTGGAGAAGGAGGTGATAGCAAGCATGCTTGTGGGAGGTGTGAAAAGAAAAGAAAAGAAAGGAAAAGACAAGACTATTAAACTGGAATTGATGGGGGAAGGGGATACCAACAGCTGAAGGTAAGCCAAGGATTAGCACAGCATCACCTGAGGTTGGAAATGCTAGTGGGAACATTTGCGCTGCTTCAGGGAGCAGAGGGCTCAGGAGCACATCTGAAATGCTTGTACACCAACACATGCAGCATGAGAAACAAGAAGGGTGAACTGGAAACGTTGGTCAGTTCCCAGAGCTATGATGTCATTGGTATTAGTGAGACTTGGTGGAATGAGTCACACAACTGGAGTGCTGGGATGGAGGTCTACAGGCTGTTCAGGAAGCATGGAGGTGTCGTGCTATACATAAGGGAGAGGTTTGACTGTATGGCCCTTACAGTTAGTGATGATGTGGTTGAGAGCCTCTGGGTGAGGATTAGGGGGATGGAAAACAAAGCAGCTGTCATAGTGGGTGTCTGCTATCGATCACCCAGCCAGGATGTTAGCACTGATGAGTTATTCTATAGGCAATTAGGAGAAATCTCTGGATCGGTAGCCCTTGTCCTTATGGGAGATTTCAACTTCCCAGGCATTACCTGGGAATACCATACTGTTAAAGGATTTCATGAGTCTCTGTGTTACTCTAGTTGGGCCATCATCTCAGTCAGTGGCAAATGAGAATCACAAACATAAGAGTTATATATCTTTCTATCATAACTGCATAAAGAGTTTCCATGGTGTTCACAATTCCTCATTTGTTTGGTCAGCTGAAAGTCCATTATTTTCCACAGGTTAGCATGTTCTTATTGTTCTGTCTCAGTTCTGCTTCTCGATCACGAAGTCCATTGGCTCATCCATCAAAGGTCTTCTTATGGCAGACACCATGAATACAAGGCAAAACCATAAGGATTTGACCTATAACCTATCCTCTATTCTCCTGGGCCTACTTTAATTATTCTGTCTACATCTTAGTTTAAGATCAACTTATCTGATTGTCTTAAAGTCTTACCTTCATTTATCTTTATCTACTGATTAACTTGGCTGGTGATTAGTCCGACCATGGAGAGGGGCTATACAATGGACGTAGTGAGCAGTAGACCATAGATTGTTGAGTTTCTGCTTGCATACCTGCATCTTGGTTGCATTCAGAAGTCAATATCTTAATAAAATACCCACAGGATGATTAATGAAACTAAGTAAAAGCAAAATTAACTCCTTCCTTTATCACATACTGCTGTGACAAGTAGATCTTGGAAATTCCTGAAATTTGTGGAAGATAACTTCTTGACAAAAGTACTCAGTGAACAACTAAGAAAGATGCCCTCCTAGACTTGTTGATTGTGAATAAAGAAGGACTCATGAGGGATGTGATGGAAGGTGGCTGTCTTGGCCACAGTGATCATGAAATGGCTGAATTTAGAATTTTCAGTGTAATGAGGAACAAAGGACAGCAGAATTGCTACCCTGGACTTCAGGACAGCAAACTTTAATCTACTTAGCAGTGCCTTTGAGGGCTTAGAGGTCCATGTGTGCTGGTCAGTCTTTAAGAACCACCTTTTAGAAGCACAGGAGCAGGCAATTCCATGGTGTCCTAAGTCAAGCAAGCCAGGCAGAAGACCAGCTTGTTTGAACAGGCAACCCCTCTTGGAACTCAGGAGGAAAAAGAAATTGTATGATCTCTGGAATTGTTTAAGAGGAATTTGGACAATGCCCTTAATACTATGCTTTAACTTTTGGTCAGCCCTGAAGTCGTCAGGCAGTTGGACTAGATGATTGTTGTAGGTCCCTTCCAGCTGAAAATATTCTAGTCTAGTCTAGTCTAGTCTAGTCTAGTCTGATAATGGTAGTAAAAATTGGAAAATTAAAATAGAACATACATACACTGAGATCCTGGGGGCAGAGTCTTTTTGAAGTAGGTCTTATTTTTGCTGTTCAAATACATCATAAACACTTTTTACTCTTCTTGCCACCTAAGCAGGAGTGTGTCAGTATATGGAAAGTTTTGGTAAATATAAGATAAAAATAGCATTTTAGCCCGTTAGGGACACGTTATTTTTTACATACTAGCATTCATAAAACTATATATTATTATACACTTTAAATGTTTGTGCATTTTGTTGCTATAGCAGAACACACCTATGTTGTGGTTTAATGCGGCAGGCAGCTGAACCCCACACAGCCATTCGCTCACTCCCCCCTTCTCCAGTGGGATGGGGGAGAGAATCAGAAAAAAAGTGAAACCCGTGGGTTGAGATAAAGACAGTTTAATAAAACATCAGAGGAAAATAATAATAATAATAATGACAATAGAATATACAAAACAAGTGATGCACAATGCAATTGCTCACCACCTGCTGACCAATGCCCAGCCTGTCCCCAAGCAGCGATTGCTGCCCCCGGCCAATTACCCCCAGCTTATATACTGAGTATGACGTCATATAGTATGGAATATCCCTTTGGCCAATTTGGGTCAGCTGTCCTGGCTATGTCCCTCTCCCAGCTTCTTGTGCACCTGGCAGAGCACGGGAAGGCGAAAAAGTCCTTGACTAGTGTAAGCACTACTTAGCAACAACTAAAACATCAGTGTTATCAACATTCTTCCAGTATTAAATACAAAACACAGCACTATGCCAGCCACTAGGAAGAAAATTAACTCTATCCCATCCAAAACCAGGACAACCTGAAAATAAGCTGAGCATCACAATCAATTCTCAAGTCATCTTTGCACAAAATTTAACAGGCCAAAGCAGAAAATATATATATAAAAAGGCAAAATCCCCATTTAAAAATCAGATATTTCTCTGTGTAAAATACAGTGTGCATTCTTCTGCATTGTTGTCTTCTAGCACTAGGTTACCTTCATCTACCTTCGTGAAACATGCATCTAAGGTTTTCAAGATGCAACTTTATTATGGTTCTTTCATGTACAGATTCTACACACACTTTGCAGCATGGTAAACAGATCATTCAGTTAAGGTTCTCTTTTTTTCTTTAGTGCATTAACATTTAAAATATACTCTACCAGTATCCTATGGTTGACAGATAACTAAATGTAGCATAAACAAAGACAAGCTTTACATTAGATCTACATACAACACACCTTTGCTACAGCAGTTGTAGCATTATGACTGTCCTGGCCACTCCCTGGTAAATATGTATATATGTCTGTGTAAGAATGACTTGAAAATTGTTTCTGCTGTTTCACTTATTTTCAACTATACTTAGCTATGAAAACAAATAAAATACCCTGACATTTAAATAGAAATCTTTCTAAGTACACATCTATCTATATGTACATACAGGTATGTATGCAAAAACATAGATTTATGAATGTAAACATTTAAATAATCTCAACCCTCCAAATAATCTATTGATATAAATTTAACAAAAAATATTTTTATGTATATTTTTTCCCAATTCATTGTTTCAGTGATACATACATTCAAACAAGCAAGCTTGCATCAGGTTTAAGCATGCCTTTATATTAAACATGTTAATGCAGGTTCAAATCCTGAATTCTTACTGATGACATAGTTCTACAAGACACTTTCAACAGATTTTCATCTTTTAATGGCCCTGTTCAGGCTAATCTTCTACTGCAGATAGTGTAGTTTACAGGCTTAAAGACTGGGGCCTTAATTCTTCAAACTCTCCAGTCACAAAATTCCCATTGGCTTCAATAGAAATTTGATATGCAAAAGCTTTTTAGGATTGGACCCTGATTAAGGTCATCTTGCTTCAAATCCACAAGGGTAAAAAAGAATTAAGAGGACCAGCTTGTGAGCCCCATGCTCAGACAGAGTAGCATTTTACCCCACAAAAAGCACAGCTGAAATCAACAGAACTACTCATGAAGGAAAGTATTATTCAGGGAGAAGAGCTCATAGTTTGATCTTCGAGTAATTTAGAACCATCAAATGTCAATGTTCGTCCTGAAGAACAGATTAACTTCAATAACAATGCATAAAGTTCCACATTATTATTTTCCAAAAGCATGCAGTAAAGTATGTAAGTAAACACTTCAGATGGAAGAGGTACAAAATTATTAATGTCAACGTTTTTGAAATATGTGTTTATGGACTGACAGTTGTCATTAACAGAATTGTTAGAAATGGAATTTTGACAAAACAATTTGCTGGGTTATAGTTATGTGGTCATGGCAAGATGTATAAACGACATTTATAAAAACAACACCTCATCAATATAATTCTCTCCTTATAAAAAAATTATGTAAAGCAGTCCCTTCATTGTAGGTTTTTTATAGGGACAAATGAATGCAAGTTTTAACAAGGACTAATCTTCTCCTTTGTATTTGTTTCTTCATTAATCTCTATGCTTTTGCCTTTGCATTGAAGATTTGATGAGAAGATGATATGACAGGCTTGGTTTCTCCCAATGCAGCTGGCACTGCTGAGGCCAAAAGCCTGAGTCTGTTGTAGTGGGATCATGAGAGATTCATTCAGAGCACAGTTTGCCTGTCAGTTTCCCATCCACCTCAGAGCACTGGGCTTCATCCCTGAATCCCCTTAATGAGAAATGGAGGAAAATACCAGTATTAATTTTTCTATTTGGGATCTTGTGGAAAGAATAATTGCTGTTTACCCAAGCATTTGTACTACACAAACTTCTAAAGCCTCTGATTAACTCTGCTCTCTGCTTCAGCACAAATAGCTATTGAGCTAGACACAGAACAACTTTTCTCTCTCTCATAGTCTTTTAGTTTACTGAAGTCTCATAGTTCACTGAATATTGCTTAGGCGTGATATTTGGTGCAGCAACAGGAATGCACCTTAATTCACATTCATCTATATCATGTGATCAAATGAGAAATTTGTGCTTTGGTCTGATGCTGGAAATGCAACGAAAAAAGGCAGTTCTGAAAATTACTCCTCTGATTTCTCATTCCTGGTTTTCTTTACAACTGTCGGTAACAAAGAACTTTCTAATTAGCACTGGCATTTCTCAGAACTTTATCCTTATTAAATTTTTATGGCTAAATATATAGCACAAAAATACTAATGAATTGTAAGCATCGTAAGGATAGTGCTATGGACTTTGTTTTGGTTTTGTAAACCAAGCAAACTGAAACTGTTGCTGAGTCTATTTCTAGGATGCTGGTAATAATTTTAGTCTGTCAAATCATGTCATCTTTCCTCACCCTCCTCCCTTCATATCCCCCCCATGCAGCCTGCTGCTAGTACTATGCAAAACACATAATGAATATGCATAATTATGGAGATTCGTTGTAATTTTTCAGGGTTATCTGATGTGGCATTTATAGGACAGCAGCATACATCAATTTAAATGAGAGTGAAAAATATCTTATCCTTTTTATTTCTATTGTATTTTTAATATTTCCTTGGTCTCTCCTGGAAGAAGTGTAAACTGGAAGGAATTTTAATAAAATATTTTAAAAATCAGTTACTTTACTAGCATACTACTTTTTAAAGCTTCAGGTTTTTTATATACATGTGATATGTCTGCATGCATGTAAGATAGTCTGTCTTACCTTAAGATTAATTATTTACATTAAATTAATAAAAGTATTTTTGTAGATATTCTACATATTATTGTTACCTACAGATAACAATGGAGAGTAAAATGTCTCTTATGTTGGACTGATTTCTGAAAATGAGTTTGATCTAATTACTTCAATAATCTGATCCCCCACCTGATAGAATGATTTATCAAGCTTATCTTCTCATTTTTATTTTAAGTGCAGATTTTTGAAACAATGACACTAAATTGCCTCTTGATAATTATGACATACTAGAATTATGTTCTAGATCTGTTGCACATCCTAGAGATTTGGATATGATTTTTATTAAAGAAATTAATTGGGACCTAGCCTAAGAATTTGCTATTTGTAATTATTACTAATAATGACTATTAAATATGATCATTTTTGTTCTGTATATTTTAAGCGTCTAGTACATGAGCTAAACTTTCAAATTCATGACATGATTTCATTTGAAATCTGTAAAGTTACTTGAAGATGAAGGCATAATGCATTGTAAGACCTCAGAATTTCAGTAGATATTCACCACATATTAGTATGTAACAGTAAGATTGAGAAGTGTAGCTTTTTATAACAAACAAATAAAATTGTCTGTTACACTGCAAATACAGTATTACTGGATACTGTTATAGAGTTAATTAATTTGCAAAAACATGTTATTTAGGCTGCCACATGCCTCAAAATATTCACAAAACAATGCATTAATATCAGTCCTATATGAATCCATCAGTCTTAACAGAAATTATTGAGTATATACCTAAACTTAAAACATTTGAAAAGAGAAAACACAATTTAAATTGTATATGTTCTTAGTTGAACTTACTGTCTGTTCATAAAATTTAAGAGTACACTTCATTGTGTCATAAATACATCACTGCATTTGCACTTATGAAAGCCATAATTTTTGTTTTATTCATTAATATTTTACTGATGTAGTCTATAGAATTTTTTAATAGGCATAAGACCAATCCTGTCATTCATGTGTAACATTGTCATGGAAGAGAAGTTCACTGCAAGTCCTGTCTTTAGTTATTATATGAGATCTCAAATTTAATTGGGGAAATTATCTAGAAAGCAATGAAACAATGGAATAAGTGGGAAACCTTTGCTTTATATAACATAGGAGTATTAAATCTAGGATTTTACAATTATTTATTTCAAGTGACTGTATGTACATACAGTATAAACTTGACTGTGACATACTACAAAAATAACTTACAGCTGTGTTACTGCATATGAAGGAATAAAAAATACTATATATACTCGAATGAATGTGTATGACGCATGTGAATGCGTGTGTGGATTGTTGTGGTTTAACCTGGCAGGCAGCTGAACACCACACAGCTGCTTGCACACTTCCCCCCCCAGTGGGATGAGGGAGAGAATCAGAAAAAAAAGTGAAACCCATGTGTTGAGATAAAGACAGTTTAATAAAACAGCAGAGGAAAAGCATAACAACAACAACAATAATAATAAAGGTAAAAGAATATACAGAGTATACAAAATAAATAAGAGATGCACAATGCAATTGCTCACCACCTGCTGACCAATGCCCAGCCCGTCCCAAGCAGGGATCGCTCTCTCCCCCCCAGCTAACTCCCCCCAAGCATGACGTCATATGGTATGGAATACCCCTTTGGCTAGTCTGGGTCAGCTGTCCTGGCTATGCTCCCGCCCAGCTTCTTGTGCACCTGGCAGAGCATGGGAAGCTGAAAAAGTCCTTGACTAGTCTAGACACTACTTAGCAACAACTAAAACATCAGTATGTTATCAACATTCTTCTCATACACACAGCACTATGACAGCTACTAGGAAGAAAATTAACTCTATCCCATCCAAAACCAGGACAGATTGCATGTGCATCACATCTCAACAAAACAATATGGCTCCCAAGTATTATATTTTAAATGATAAAATTTATAATCTATCAGAACACCCATGAAGACCAAATGAATGTCTTTACATGATTTTATTTTCAGAAAACATGGATATCCAAATATATAAGTGTAGGAAATTTATCTGTTTACTTTGAATATGTATTTTGTATTCAGAAGTCATAAAAGGAGTGTCTAGCATTTTTCCTGTTCTGCTCTGTGTTCATAAAGAGTCCAAACCTGAACACCACTGAACATAAACTCTCACTGTGGTTTTGCACTAGTGAACTGAGAGCTGTCCCCTTGAAGATGCTCAGTCCCTTACAGACATCAGACCAAAACAAGCATTATGACACAGATCTTGGGCACATGTAAATTGTCACGACCCCTCTGAATTAAATTTACAATGAAAATTTACATCAGCTAGGGATTTCTCCCTATATATTTTCAGTACAATTTTTAATGATAGTATATCCTAATTCCTGAAGAATCAGCCATTAAACTGAGCCTGCATTTGTTCTCTGTTTTCAGTTTTCAGACTAAGCTAAGTTTTAAAAGCTGTTCAACAAAGACTAGAGATTTTGAAGTAACGCATAAGTGGATATGCTTACTAAAGCCCTGATCCTGAAAGACACTAAACAGTTCACAGAAGGTACCGACATCCTGTCAAAATTATTGGAAGAGCTATCTGGAGAGCAGAACCTTGAAAATTTGTAATATATTCCTTTAAATTAGTGACAAGTCAAAGCATTGTACTAGCTCTCATTAAAAGAGAAGGCTTGGTTTATTTAAAATTGTATTATATTATATTATGAGTTTTTATCAGTACCAGCTATCAAGACTTGAATGCTAAGCATCACCAAAATATTTTATGATCCTATTAGATGATGAAAATGAACTAGTGCTATGTTATAAATTCACTACATGCAAACTCACATGTAACAGTTGCTCATATTTTCCATACTGCTTGAAAAATACTACTTGATACATACAGTAGATAGAAAAATGCATCTGTCTACATAAAGATAGAAAGGTATAAAAATCTTTCTTATGTATTTATTTATAGCTCTTTTCAAAAGATTATTTTAATTAATTTTAAAAAACATGATCTATAATTTTATTTATTGAAAGAAAACTTCTGGAATTAAATAGACACATTTTACAAATGCCACATAGTAATGTGATAGATATTTTTCTTTTGAATTCTTGAACAGCAAAATATAATAATTTGGTGGCAAACATCTATTTAGCAATCATATAAGATAAATGCATAAGAAATACAGGAAAGACATTTATTTACTGTTAATGCTAAGTCAGCCTTTATTTATCTTATTTATCTATTTTTCATCTATGAACGGAAAATAAACTTTCCTTCAAGATGTCTGTGAACTGAATAATAAATGGCAGGTCTAAAACCTGTATGAAAATCAGTTTGATTTAATCCTGGATATTCTTCAGCATGCAAATGGATACTGGAGGTTTCTCGTGGCCTGCTGTCATATGCCAATTTACAGACACTGTCACAATATATGTGTATATGTTCTCCTCCTGCCCCTCCCCCTCCATCTGAAGACTTGGTCTCAGCTGCCTGCCTTTCACAGAAAACCACAAACTAAGGAAACATATCAGTAATAGTGCCCTGTAAATTAACTTGACATATTTGATGCAGAAAAAACCTAAAAGTTTACAAAACACATTGAAAACAAAAGCCACTCAAGGACCTGCGCTACATATATTGTGGATTTAAGAGATCTGGAAGGTGGCTATTCCATTGTAAGCAACACAAAGCATTCATCTTCTTTCTTAAGACAATTCAGTCATTCTTTGTTAAAGCTGCAGTATTTGTCAAATAAAAAAAATGTATTTTCATAAAATAACAACCATAAAGCCAGTTAACATCAAAAAAGGACATTGCTAGTTATGGGCTTGGCTTTATTTTGCATCTTTAAAATTGTAATATTTGAAAATATATTATTAAAATATAAATTGGAACTATTAATATTAATTTGCCAATAATAAGGTGTGCTACATAACTAAAATATAAATAATTTAAGGTTACCATTTTATGATTGGCACTTACTATGTTAAGCATGAATTATGCAAACACTGTTGTATCGTGAAAATTTTGTTAAAGTAAACATTTAATTTTTCCCTTTACTGGAAAGCTACAAATCTTTTTTTACTTCTTTTTTTGTAAAAAGCAGTTGAATAAAATATAAAATATTGGTGAAATATTAACCAGTTCTTTGACTCTACTTGCAATATAGACAGCAATAGGATACAGAAAGACATAGCATACTTAAGCTATTAGACATGCAGAAATGTTATTATGCTTTATTGTGTCTGCCTGTCCCTACTTCTTCTCCTCTCCCCCTTTGTCGTGGTTTAACCCGGCTGGCAACTAAGCACCACGCAGCCGCTCGCTCACTCCCCCCCCTCCCTCAGTGGGATGGGGGAGAGAATTGGAAAAAAAAAAGTAAGACCCGTGGGTTGAGATAGAGACAGTTTAATAAGAGAGAAGAATAACAATAATAATAATAATAATGGTAAGGGAATATACAGAATATATAAAACAAGTGATGCACAATGCAATTGCTCACCACCCACTGACCGATGCCCAGCCCGTCCCGAGCTGCGATCACTCTGCCCGCGACCGACCGACTAACCCCCCCGAGCATGACGTTCAATGGTATGGAATAGCAATTTGGTCAGTTTGGGTTAGCTGTCCTAGCTGTGCT
>BOSO01009379.1:23483-37480 GCA_018403395.1 Gorsachius goisagi | reverse complement strand
CTTGGCAACAACTAAAAACATCAGTGTGTTATCAACACTCTTCTAGCACTAAATCCCAAACACAGCACTATGCTAGCTACTATGAAGAAAATGAACTCTGTCCCAGCTGAAACCAGGATAATGTGTTATTTTTCCTGAGGGAAAGCTGAGTATACATATCTGTGTTTTATTGCTGCATATATGTGTGTGTATGGATGTGTGTATATATATATATGAAGAGAAAGAAAGCAACATGATCAAACACAGACAATGTGTTAAATATAAATAATTCATAACCTAACTTTATAGAAGCTGAAAGGTACTGGTTTATGAGGTTTACTTAGCTTATCTAGAGACCTGGAAGCTCCAGAAAACTAAATATTTGATTTAGAAGACTATTCATTCTTCGATCTTATTTATACCATCAATAGGGAAAACCTGTTTGATTTGCTATGGCTAAAAATATTACTGGGAAAAAAAGATCTTTATGGCTTTAGAGATTATCTACTTCTGTTTGCACTTTGTGTTTTATATTGCCTGGATCATTGTTTGCAGCAATGATTGTAACATCACAGAGATGCCATTATGATGATTTTCACCTGAGGGAGAGGTAGCAAGTCACTAACAGAACGCTAATGTTTTTAGCAATAAAAACATGGATAAAGAGCAGAAAATATCTTACATAAAGATGCAATGTCTGCAGAAGTGTTTCTAAATGGAAACTCCCTAGAGGTTTATATGGTGGTTCTGTGACTCTTTGAGGATAAGTAGACAGTAAATATGCACAAAGCAATCTAGGATTAAAAAGTGCTATGGACAGTTCTCAGAGAACAAAGTGCTACCTGGTGTCCTTGTATTCAGAAATATCATATAAAAGGCATAATTTCTGATAAACAATTTTTAGAAAGAAAAGAGGTGGTATTCAGCAAAGATTGGGAAGCGATGTTTGGGAATACACATTTTAAAGAATGCAAGACATGGAAGCTAGGGGCATGCTAGGAACTAAGAAAAATATTCAATAGAAAATATTCAGAATTCATCTGCCTTAATCTGACATCTAGCTGTGGCTTTTTTTGAACATTGTTAAAGTATGTTCAGGACTAGTTTTTTCTCACTCTGGAGCTCAAAATTTTGTGATTTGAGGCCTGGACCTAGTTCTGATTATTGTGTCTTGCATGTCCCTTGGTTTAAAATTCTTTCCACACCCAGAGGACTTTCTGGGTCAACTTGTCCAGTGTTGAGTGCTCTTAATACTCTGAGGATTGAGTAGCAGCACCATTTGGTAACTGATACTAAAAGCCACATCTATTTAACAAAATTTCTGGCTGCTAGAAGCTCTCCAGGAAGTGACATTTCCACGAAGTTTGCTCCTCAAGGCAGTGTAGAGAGTAAATGGCTGCAACAAGTTTATTGTTAATATTGAGTAGGTTTTCCTGTCACACAATCTGGTATGTGAAAATCTATAGAGCACCAGAAAGTAGATCTCCACTGCCTGTTGTACTAGCGCAGTTTTCACAAGAAAAACTACTGGCACACTGGGACCATTGATAACTTTTCCAGCATTCAGTACAAGGATTAAGTGTCTGTGGAAAATGTGCCTGATGCAATTTCTCCAGTCTACACTGGAAGGGCAAGTCTATTGCTTTACTATTATGAATGTACCTGTTTCTCCTTTCTTGACTTTCGTCACCAAGGCTTTATTTGGTACCTTTCTGAAGCTTCAGATTCATTCAGTACTTGAGCTTGTTTTGGATATGGGGGCCTGTATTTTGCTTTATCATTTGCATTCCTGGTTATAGGAGTGCATGTTTTACATGACTATGAATTTAGAACACAATTTCTGTAGCAATAATTGTGGTGTTTTAAGAGATTGTACTGAAAAATGGCTGGGAAATTGAGGAGAACATCTGAAACCTACATGATAAGTGCATATTCCCACTAATAAATTACAAAGAAATCTGAGGCATAGCCACTGTGGAGAAGGTAAGAGCCTTGAAAAAGAAGTTACATGAAAGAGAGTGAGAAATAATAAATTTTTTTTTTACAGGACAGTGTTTTTCTTTTGAAGAATGAATTTAAAAAATCCTTTAAGATGTTTCTTTGGTATTGAGTGTGGGAAATAGTGAAGTGTCACTTACTTTAAATACATTATTTTATTAATAGATCAGGAATAATCTTCAGAGGAAGGCTGGCACTTTTGGGGTGACTTTGAAATATATGGTGTCCTTGGGCAGTGATTGACAACCTCTTGCACAACCTTCCAAAGGAGAAGGTAATTTTAAGTGTAATTTCTGCTTCTGATATAGCTAATCTCATACATCATCTGACGGCAACCTATTCTGACCTAAAACTCTCTGAAGGCAATTTAAAGTTCATTGTGCCCTGAAACTTCAATTAACCTAGAAGGAGTATACATGAACATGCTATTGTAAAAGTTATGGAAATTTCAGATAACCCTGACAAAGCAAGTATTTAATTATCCAGCCCTTGCCTGTTTCCCTGTCATATAACAATTGTGCACACTGGTTACCTACCAGCCTAGTCTAGAGAGCCCAAGAGCTTCTTTTAGGTCACCAAGCATTTTCTGTTCTTGTTTTCAGCACTGGTGGGGATCAAGCTTTGTAATTTTAGTTGATTTTAAGGCTTTACATTTTCATTGAATTGTTACATCTAGAATGAGGTGACAGCTGATCGGAGAACAGCAGTGACACGGGCTATGCAATTAATGAACACCTGTCTTTGTGCTACTGGGGGGAAGATGTGCAACGTATTACTGGAAGAGAAAAGAACAAATTCCATAATAAAAATGGCTAAATATATTTGGGAGAAACATGGTGATCTGGAGTCCTAGACATGTGTCCTAATCCCGTCAAGGTTCTGTCCCCCTCCCACTGTTGTGGGAGGACCGCTCACTTTTCCTCTGTGATCTTGAGCACCTGCAATTTTGCAGTGCTCTCTTCTTCATGTATAATTGGTCTACACTACAGAGAAGGTTTACTTGCATAGGCAAGCTGGTTAAAGTTGTAATCTTTTTTTATTCTTTTGGCATGCCAGTAAAAGCCCTGATACAACATGGCCCAAGAGCAACACCAGGGAGGAAACTGGCATATGTTAAGCCAGTAGAAGTATTTCATTTTCATTTGCAGGATGATGGTAAAAAAAGCAAGGCTTAGTCAAGACTTAGTCCAGACTAGGCCTTAGACAACTTAGTATCCAAAACCTTAGGAGGAAGGGTGAAAATGAAATTAGAAGAATTGTGATTCCTCACTGATTTTCCATTTCTCTGTGCTTTTCATGGTAAATGGTATAAGTGCAAACAGGACTTGAAATTCTACACCTCCTGGTAAGAAAGTTTAACACCTCTTCATATACATATAAATGACTCTGCAAGGTGCAGTTAATCAAAGCATAATACTTTTTAATTTACTTAATGTGTGGTTTTGGCATAATGCTTTCTCTCCAGTTTTCTACAGTCAATTAGTATTTTGTGTCCAACACGTGTTGAGATTTCATCCCTAGGAAAGCACATCTATTTTGTGAAATGGCCATGAGATGAAACTGAAGTGTTCATGTTAACCTGACCAGGTTGTAAGGATCACCAATGAGAAAGGATACATAGAACAGGAGCAAAATATCTGACAAGGATCCGCTATAGATATCTAGATCCTAGGGGGAAAAGGATTTTGCTTACAGGAAGATGTCTATGGTTTTCACTGATGGGGCTCATTATTCCAGCATCCTGTCCTGCTTGCTTCTTATAACTTCAGAAGTAAATCCTTCATACTGACTTGCTGCTTCTGCTTTTATTCAGTTTTATATTTCTTTGATATTTTTTTAAGCTTGAAAAACTTTGTGTAGTAGATATCATTAGGCTTAAAAATAGGGAAGATGCTTTCTCAGACAAAATAATGAAAGGATAATGATAAAAACTGTTTCACTTAATGCTATGAAAGTTAGTTTGTTTCTGTTTGGAAAGTCATTAATAACATGCCATGTGTGACATAGAAGTATGTATTTCCAGGGGTTAGGTCAGAAGAGCCATCAGAAGTCCAGGAGTTTGGTGATGTCCTCCCAGCAGCATCCATCCCATTAAGCTTAGCAATGGTGGCCAGTCCAGCACCTCTTCCACAGAATTTGAGTCCTTGCAGCTGACATGGAGTGGGTACATTTGGCTGCTACTAGGGGAGGTGAGGGACCAGGGATTGGTGCCAGGGTGAGGAGAAGCACTGACCAGCCTGAATAAATGGGTAAATTCAGGACCAGCAGTCCCCCAAATCCTAATCTGCTTTCCCCCCCCCGCTGCAATGATGGAATCCTTCTGAATTATGCCATCACTGCCAAAAGAGGAGTCTTCCTGGTGGAATCACATTGTTGTTCACATTCAGTTTTCATTTATAACTGTGTATATCCACAGTAACTCCACTGACATCAATAATCAACTGTACAGTTGCACACACATAAGTCTGAAACTCTGCCCTGTCATTCTCCTTAGAGAAAATCTTAAAAAAAGCAAGAAAATAAACTTGGCTAATCCTCAAGTCATTCACTTAGACTATCAGTCATCTGATTCCTCCAAGATACAAGAAATGAAGATGTTAATTCTAAAACAGCATGCAAGAAAGAACCTGCATGCAAATTTCAAGGAAAGTGGGGCTGTAAGACAGAAACAGCCATAATGAATATTGGATTTGTATTTCACTTTAATTTGTAATCTCTGCTCAGTTGCTCTGAACTCAGAGGCTACTCATGGAAGCTGACATGATATATGTTTAATGTTTGTTTGCTTCCAAATCAAGATGAAATTTTGGAGGCAATAAAAGAAAAAGTCAACTGGATATGCTTGGGAGAAGCTCACATTTGTATAAAACCAGAACAAAAACCGCGAGTGTAGTCCTGGGCCTCACATTTCTTGATTTTAGTCTTTCTGTCACATATAAGTGACTACCTTGCAATTTTTGATGAAATATTTTCTCTGAAAAACATTGAAGTGACACCAAAACGGAGTGGAATTTAAAAGAACACAGTGCTCAGGTTTCTTATATGTAACTCAATAATTGCTTGCATTAAACAAAGTGTCAGCATTCAAAACTTTCAAGAAAATGAATCTGAACTTTCAAAACAGAGTCTTGTTTGAGCAAATTGCAGGAAAGTACTTCTAGAAATTGCCAGGCTAGGTGTTTTATTTTAGAAAGCATATTTTTAATTCCTTGGGTAGATGAATATTATTTATCAGACTACCTTGGCTTACATCAGTCACCAATGATGAGTCATTGCTTAAAATTTCAAATTATTATATGATAACTGTGGTATTTCTTAGTAAAAGGGTAGCTGAGGTGGCTAAGATACCACTGTGTTGGTGACTACCAGTCATTTTTATTTTCTACAACTTCTTTTTTTGTCATGCTGATGATGTGAGTCATTGCTGTGCTGATGCTATCTCCTGTGATATTGTTTCTATGTGTA
Source organism: Gorsachius goisagi (assembly GCA_018403395.1). Taxonomy (NCBI): domain Eukaryota; kingdom Metazoa; phylum Chordata; class Aves; order Pelecaniformes; family Ardeidae; genus Gorsachius; species Gorsachius goisagi. The sequence continues at coordinate 32,038 of BOSO01009379.1, read as the reverse complement.
ATTTAAAGCATCTTTACTTTCAAGCATTTCAGCTTAGTATCTGCCAACACAACAGTCATATATCTACTAAAACTTCAAGTACATGCCCATTAATTTTAAGGCTATTTTTGTCTTCTGAGATTTCTCACATCATAACTCCTGAACTCCTGAAGAACTGCAGTGAAGAAGGGAGAAAGTTTGATTGATGTATTTCACCATCATAATCACAGAAATTTAGACATAAGTTAAGTAACATGAGAATAAACACTTCTGTTTAAGGAAAGAATCATTACTACTTTAGGACTTCTGTGACTTTTATTAATATGTGTTTGATTTAGACTGAGAAATGGGAGAACCCTCTTCATTCTTTGAAATAGCTGTGGAAATTGATAGGAATTCATCTGCTGATGAATTTGGTGGGTTTACGTGATTGTGTAAAATGATGATCATAGCATAGAGCGGAGCAGCAGCAGTTCTACCACAAAATTTTCTGTCTCTGCATCAGTTGTGGTTATATTTACATTCATTTACAAATGAGACACTTTCTTGCAACATGTCCAATAAATGATTGTTTTTAAATCTTATGCTTTTATAGAGAGGCTTTACTGATGGTTATATGGTTATGGACATCGCAGAATTGTGTTAATGGACTTACAGACAAATCTGCAAGCCAGTGTGGCTTGCAGAAACAATAAATCTTCCTTTTGGATTAAAAGAGATGTTCTGTTATTACTCACAGCCTAAAACTAGGAATGATTGCTCTGTGACTTTTTGAGTCTCCTTTCAGTAAAATGCTGAGCATCATCTTCTTCTGTAAGCTAATGCGGTCCTGAGCCTTTTCCTGCTGACTCATTTTCTTTCATGTTCTGCTTGGAAACTGGTAACTCTGTCCCAGCCAAAAACAGGACACAAATGTCTGCACCTAGGCCTTGAGACCCTTGTGGGAGAAACTGTTAGACCAAATCTGCTTGTTTCTTGCAGATGTTGCTACAGGTACCTCTTCTTTAATAGTTGGCATTAATTCAGGACTGACAAAAAATGTTGTCTTGATTTTGCCGGTCAGTCACCATCTGTTAGCACCAGAAAAGATCAGAGGTATGAAAGGAGAAATGTCAATGGGGCCAGCCACACTAGCTCATATTGTTGAGTCAGTCCCCTGGTATCTCATCTCAGGGTGACGTGAGCTAATAAATCTAGCTGTTCTGCATCCACGGAGCTAGAAAAAGTGATTGTAATAACACAGATTTATCAAACCACATATCTCATTCAATAGTATTGCAGCTCTTACTGACAGAACAGTGCGTTACTCTGGTTTTCAAGTACATGACTGACAGGTCTTCTCTGCGTCCCTGCTATGCCGTGTAACTGCCTTGTCTCCGCTGCTTCCCAGCCGTGAGTAAGGAGAGCCTGCTCTATGTTGTATGAGAAAATTCAGAGGCAAGACATTACCGAAAAAGGAATGCTCACCCATATTTTCTGTATTTTTGTGCTGTAACAGCTTATGGCTGCAAATCAAGGTACAGTTCAAACTGATTGACTTGATGGCTCTGCTATTAGTAAATCATGCCATGTAATTACTGAAAAGTTCTCACAGTTTGCTGCAGTGTAACCAACAGAATTTCTTTTTGAGCCATTATTCCAAGAAGGTGGAAAAATATAACCAAACAGCCTTGTGATTGCAGAAGCCTTTCTCTCTATTGTAAACAAGTCAAAAAGAGCCTCCTACTACAGCTACATAGAAAAAAACATAAGTGAGAATGATTAGATGTAAGCAAGGTCTCCTACTGTTCCTGAATACATATTGCAACTCAGAGATGGGTGACTAGTAGCTGGTGCTGCCCCCAGTTAATGCCACCTCTCAAAGCAAATCGATTTCTGTCTATCCAGTTTGGGCTGGAAGGAGATAAGAACTTAATTTATCTCTCCTTATAAAACCAACCGAACTGTGGGCTTTGTGGTGGGAAAGTATGCATGATAACTGCCTGCTTTTCTGCCCTTTCTGCCCTGCTTCTGTTGGTGGGAATGCTGGGCATTCCAGCCGAGACGCTGCTGTTTCTCAAACCTCCCACTCATTCACAGTCAGATCTATTGAGAAACTGCCACTCATCCATGGCAGAAGAATAATTAAGCCAATCATTAGCACAATATGCCCAAAATTAGCTGAACAACTGGTGCTTCTGGATGGCTGGTGGTACAGCTGCTGCAGGCGTCCCAGCCTACCCTTTGTATGTGCTGCCAGGCAAGGTGTGAGTTCAAGGCCCAGATACTAAAATGAAGACAGCGAAAGGAGAACTAGCCTGTGAGACAAGTCAGTTCACTTACACAGTGCTTGAAAAAACACTTTTAAGAAGCAGCATAATTAGAACGTGTCTGTGAAATAAAAGAACTGCAGTGCAGTGTACGAACTGTTCATCAAAGACACACTCTTCAGGAGAAGATGGGGAAGAATGGCTACTGACTGAGGAAGGCTTTATGAGACATCTTGGCCATGAAATTAAAGACTGCTCTCATGAGAGGATAGGAAGCTCCACCCCAAGAGATCAGACTTCCTTTCTCCTGGGAAGAAGTAAAGAAGTTTGCCCATATTTTTGGTGTACGTGGCAGAAATGCTCCCACGGTAGTATTTGGTTTATTTTAGTCTTTGTCTAAATGTTCTCCTTCTAAATGTTAACCATGGACAGTAAATATCCTGAAGGGATCATGTAGTCCACAGATTTCAGCATTACTAACCCAGCTATTGAAAGGCATACATCAATCTGGAGAACAACCTGAGATTTTTTTATATGTATCTATAAATATACAAATATATGTATATGTATATATGTATTCTACTAGATGCTGTCTGTAGCTTCTCCTTCTTTCTTTTTGTTATGATTTATGAATTGTAAGAGTTCAAAAAAGCAGAAGTTCATATTCTTCTTGAACCACCTGACTTGAAGAGCTATGCTCTGTAAACAGAGACCAGCTATAACAATACCGAATCATAAGGGCATGCACCATTAGAGTTCTGAAAGGAAATTTTTGCATCTGCAAAAAAAAAACCCAAGAAAACACGGAACACAGTATTAGATAAATAGTTAAACTCTGTTTGGTTTAAAAGCTCCAGTGAGCACCTCACTTCACCAAACCAAAGACTCTGAAAGTCTGCTCAGAGCTTCAAAAGTCTGCCTGGCCCATGCACAGGAATCAAGGGACAAGGAGAGACTCAGGTGGAAAGCAAATGCTCTAGCTCCTGGTGGAATAAGACAAAAAAAGGTATGTGACTGATCTATATAGTCATTAGTCAAAAGGGGGTAGAGAGATATCTACATGAAGCAAGAAGTAATAATCTATAAAGTAACTCTGGGAAAAGGCTGTCCTGTATTAAAAATTTCTGTGTAATGCCTAGTACCAGTGGGCATTGAACCCTGATTGGAGCATTCAGGCATCATCAAGATACCCATAATAATGACATTAATATTTTGTAGAAAACTAATTACTCATTACATTATAATTTCTCACATCAGAATGCAGCAAAGGCCGTAACAGTGATTCTGCAAGTACATACATAAGCTTTATCATGCCAGTGCCAGCCAAAGTCTCTGTAACATTACAGCTATTTGGAAAGGAGGCTGTTTGGAGAGAGAGTGACAAAATTACTTGTGTACTGTAATTGGTACAGTTAGGGGCACAGCCAAGATGAGATTCGAGGATCAGACTCTAAGTCTTATTATTCCTTCCCTGAGTAAATGGGCTTTGCATGCATACAATGTGAAATGCACATTCAGAGCAAAAGGCCATACTCTAAAAACCTTGTTCCAGGCAGGTCCCTGAGGGAGCACCGTACCAGCCCCCAGAGTAGTGTTTAGATAAAAGCTCCCTGCCTTGCGCTGATCTGTTTGTTGCCACTGATACAGGAACTCCCCCAGTCAATTCACAACTTGTCACTGCATGTCAGAAGTCTGATTTAACTGACTGTAAACTGCCAAGGAAGAAAAAATAGGAAGAGGTTGTTCCCAGAGATTACAGAAGTAAAACCGTCTCTTGAATTAAGTGTTCAGTGATCATAATTTTAAACCAACTTTGAAGTTAAAACTTTGGGTTCTCTGAAATCAGAAATATTACATTTTAAAAATGCAAAACCAAAATGACTGAAACAGTATCTCTGTGCCATAGAAAGCAAAAGATTTTTCTTATGATCAAGTTTTCTTACATTCCACTGAGTAGGTAGAGGAGACTAATCTTATGTCTATTGTACTGAAGAATTATTTGCTACCATAGTACTTAAAAATCTGTCAAGAGTCACACTTCTCCCCCTCCTCAGAGAAGACATAGTCAATCCACCAAGAGGTCCATATGTGCCAGGGATAAGAGATTTAAAGACAGGTTTTGCCAAAGTCCTTTTTAATTCTGTCATACTTTTGTTGCTCCACACACTATTTAATGTGCTTCAGAGTTAACATAGGAATAGGTGAGGCATCATGGTTTTATATGGGTGTAAATCATACAGCAAAGACTGTAACAGCCATTGATATGCTTCTTCATGGAGACATTTGGATGACACTATTCTACCTACTGGTTTGTATTGCTGTTATTGTTACTTGGTGCTGATTTGGAAAAGCAACAGTTCCAAAGGGTACCCTGGTGCATTAAATACCCTTCAAATTCTGGTAAGTAGAGTGTAAAGAAGGAATGAGAAATCCCTAATGTCATCATACACCTTTAAAAATACTATTCAGTTTTACAGTAAACTTGACTGAATAGGTCTTGGAAGAAGCACTTGTTCTGCTAAAGTACTTAGAATCAGATTCTGTTGGGTTTTTCTGGGGGGTTTTTTTTGGGTTTTCTGGTTTTTGGTTTTTTTTTTTAGAAAAGGTCTTTTTTAGAAAGCTCCCATTTCAAATTACTTCACTGCTGTTTAATTTGTGTGAAATACAGACTTAATGAGAAAAGGGAATTTCCTCTAAGAGATATTGGCTTGAGCTATAAAATTAATGCAAGCAAAGTACAAAGACATGAAATGTATTTATCTGAATAACTTCCATCCTGGGACCCATTAACACTTCTCTCAAGAATTGTTTTAGATAGATCGCTAGCAATTTCTGATGACCTATGCACTATTTTGTATTATCTTTGGGAGGGCTATGGCTGACGTTCTGTCCTCACGGGTTTTCAAATGAATCAGATGAGCATCCAAAAAATAGGGCAATAAAAGGCATAAATTATTTCAAAAGGATCAAGGGAATTAATTAAAAGAATAGATAGCACCTTTTAAGAAGTTGAGAGAATTTTTAGTTTATATATTTCTCTGTCACATCAAGGGGAAACTTTGGAAGTATAATATTAAACATCTTGAAATTATCAAGAACTCTTACGGGCTCTTAGCTGAGCCTGGTGTTGTCATTACAGTGATGCAGTTGTAGTAATTTTCAAACATGGGTGTTCTTCATGAAAACCAACTGGTATCTTGGGATAGTGCATTTCTTTGTAACCAGGTTTTCTGCTCCACATGGGAGGACCACTGGTGCAGAGCTTCCTCTAACCTTCACCATTGATGTTGGGCATTGTATCTCTCAGATTACTTTCTCATATCACTGTCAATAGCAGCATAGCTACCAGTTGGGAAGTTATGTGCTGTGCTTCTGAGATGAACAAAGACTGATTCACTTGTGAATTATTAAATAAGGGTTACAGAATAAAGCTCAAACTGTTTTCCACAGAACATCAACTTCTGCAGAAAAATCCCGTTTATATATATATATATGTAACATTTATGCTAAAGTACATTGTTTTCCTTAATTGTGGACATAGGGATTATGTTTGTAGGTATTATATATGAAAATGTCTCTGTGAAGCTAAGACTTTGACTAAATATTTGGTGGAATAAAACCTTTGGTTTCTGGGAGGGAGGTTTTGCACCCTGAAATATAGATATTTGCGGACAGTAAGTGACTGACTGTGCCCCTCCTTCCTCACCTCCATTATCCTGATTTTTCCTCACCTCCATTATCCTGCAACTGGAAAAGATTATTTTTGAGCCATCCTATGGAATTCTGTATCAATTAAGATAATTTTCATTTTTTTGTAGTTTGATTATATTTTTAACTAACATGGAGTGTCTGAGAGAACCATCTAATTTTGTAGGGGTACTGTGACAGCAAACATCAATTCAGAAATCTCAAACTACCTAATTTTCAGGTTGAAGAGAGACATACACAGTCAATTTGATGCCCATGTTTAATCGCTTCTGTATTAGAGAAGTGACAGACAATTTTGTAATAATTTTTATTTATTTCCCTGGTTTAAAAAAGGACTGCAAGCTATAGGAAGGGGATATACAAGCCCATTTGGTTGAATTTGCCTTATCATAGGGAACTTAAAGCATTTGGGGGTATGAGAAGTGCAGGTGAGCTGACAATTCCAGTATAGCTTTGATCTATAGGAAACCAGTACGACCAGCATTAGGACCTTAGATGTGACCAGTGACTTGCCACTAAACAAGCAGAAATTCCAAAGTCTTTTCAGAATGGTATGTGCTGGACTGCAGACTTGACCATCCTGCCACTAACCTTCTGAGAGGGGTCCATTGTGCTACAAATGGATTTAATCTGACATGTGAAAAAATATGTTATACACACACTATAATGGCTGTATCCAAATGCAAGGCTGCAAATTTTGTTGTCATGTGTTTCCCAGGTGCAAACTGTATCCTTTTTCCTACCATATCACCTGTAGGTGGGAGATATCAAAATCATTTGATTTATTTAAGGACTACACTCTATAAACCAGAAGGTTGGGTTTCATTACAGTTTATACCTTCCTATCCTTATCCCCAAAAGTTGCAGGGCACAAACCCACATCCAGACAAAACTGCCTGTGTGCCAGCCTTGCCATTGTCCTGCATGCTGCTTGCCAGTGCTTGTTACTGCAAGAAACTTTGCCTGCTCTGTGATGGTGAGGATAAGGCTGAAACAGAAGTGCATAAAGAAAACAAAACGCTCTTTCAGCCTGAGCTTATCATGACTGTTCAGAAAAAACGCCTTCCCCACTCCTGCTAAACCCACTGGTGAGAGATGCCATCAGCCCCTTGCGGGATACTTCACTTCGCCCCCCATCCTGATGGTTCCTCTGACATATCACGAGGTGGCAGTATTTAGTTTCCACTCTTCTGCTACAGATGTGCTTGACATTATGTTCCCTTTTCCCTTTTTTTTTTCTTTTTTCCAGTGGACATTTCCACAGAGTGGTTATGAGTGGTTCACTCTGTGTACTGTGGATGTGGTCCTCAGCACTTGGAATTCAGTGTGTCTGATCTGTGAAGTCACCTCAGAGTGAGGTGTGGAGAGTGCATTTAACATGACAGAAGACTCTGTACAGTCTTTGAAGGTTCAAGATGCAAAGTATTTCTTAAATGTAAGCTTTGGTCTGCTTGATAACTGGAATGGTAGAATGTGGGTATGAAATGCGGATATCCAAAAAGTAAGATTGCCTGTAATCAGGAGTTCAGAGTAAGAGTATAGTTGATAAGCTGGGGTTTTATCCACTGAAAGCAAATGTGGCTGAACTCAGTGAATCCAATCATCCCAGAATTACTGTGATTTGACTTGACTATGAGAAGCATGAAGTGTTAGGTGAGTGGTTTGCAATCAAAAGAGACACATTAATGTTTCTGCTCAAGGCCCTGGTGATAAATCTCACGGGAACCTCAGGGACACATCTGCTCAGGGATGCTTGGGAAGGATGGGCTCAAACTGGAATAAGTTCATCAGGTATACAGAGATGATCTAGAGAGCAACTCAAAAAGCGTGACTTTTCCATTCTCTTACATTAAGTCAGGGAGAAAGTATGGTTGCTGTCTATGTGTATGTGATGCTACAGATGAAGTAGAAGCAGTATCAGAGCAGTGGGCCTTCCAAAAGGAGTGGAAAAAGGACACAATGAACTTAAAGGCGATCTTTAAACCTTTCAATTTAGGAAAAGGTACTATGATGCAAGTAGTTCTTTATGACTTTTAGGAAGCATCCATCCTGTCCTGCTGTTCCTACGAACACATTTCAGTCACTTATTACAAGTGCTTGAGACTGTCTGTCTGACATATTGATGAACTAACTCAGCATTAATGGGTTTTTCAGATAATGATGCTGGAAAATGAGTTTTTTAATGGTGTCCAATTTAGATTAAAAAAAATAAACATTCAAATAAAGGAAATATTATTCTTCAATCAAGCTAGGAATGTTGGCACTTCACAAGCAACAGGCCATTCATGCTTGTCATGACATTTTTCATTTCTTAGTCACATTTTTCTGGAATTTCACTAATCCGTAAGATAGCATATACTAAATTCTGTAGTTTCCACATGAATGAATTGCTGGTGCTTGACCGTCATTCAAGAGCTTCTGAAAAAAGCTTTTTGGCTTCCAAAAATTATGTTTGTTCTGAGATGCTGCTGCACAGGAATGGCTTGTTGTGCAAATGTTTATAAGGCAATGGTCTTGGTGAGTTTTGGGGTTTTATTTTTTTTTTTTTGCATTTGTTACTGAAACTAGTTTTAAAAAAGTGCAGGACAAGGGGCAATGGACACAAACTGAAACACAAAA
>BOSO01009379.1:0-23398 GCA_018403395.1 Gorsachius goisagi | reverse complement strand
GGAGTCTCCTTCTCTGGAGATATTCAAAGCCTGCCTGGAAGAAGTCCTGTGTAACATGCTCTAGGTGGCCCTGCTTTAGCAGGGGGGTTGGACTAGATGATCTCCTGAGGTCCCTTCCAACCCTTGTGATTCTGTGATTTTGTGAAAGCAGAATTTTGGCTGCTTTTTTTGCAAAAAGCATTGGAACCCGTTTGTCTTTCATTAATCCTTTTGGTGTTAGTAATTAATTCAGAGGACTTAATGAATGAACAGAATGAGAAGACGCAAAAGAATGTATATGGTGTTGGTAAGGCAGATAGAATCATAGAATGATAGAATGTTTTGGGTTGGAAGGGACCATCAGAGGTCATCTAGCCAACCCCCCTGCAGTGAGCAGGGACACCGCTAACTAGATCAGGTTGCTCAGAGCCCCATCCAGCCTGACCTTGAATGTTTCCAGGGATGGGGCCTCCACTACCTCTCTGGGCAGCCCGCTCCAGTGTTTTACTACCCTCATTCTAAAAACTTTCTTCCTTATATCCAGTCTAAAGCTACCCTGTTTTAGTTTAAAACCATTTAAACCCCTTGTCCTGTCACAGCTGGCCCTACTAAAAAGATCTTCCCCATCTTTCCTATAGGCCCCCTTTAGGTACTGAAAGGCCGCAATCAGGTCTGCCCGCAGCCTTCTCTTCTCCAGGCTGAACAACCCCAACTCTCTCAGCCTGTCCTCACAGTAGAGGTGCTCCAGCCCTTGGATCATTTTAGTAGTATCATTTTCCACCTTAGATAGGTGGAAGAGACGTAACATGGGCACATTCCTGACTCAAGACATGCTTGTTTATCATATGCTGGAATAGTCTTAATATAACTATGCAGTCCACATTCAGAGCTTTCTAAAAGACAAAGCTTCCACTATCACTGAATTTAAATTAAGCACTATCTACTCAATAGCTTGTCAATGTTTTTCTAGAGTTCAGTCTATTTTGCAGTTACAAACATTTACCAAGGCACACACATTTTAATACTTGCAAGCAGGTATTAGTCTTATGTCTCTATCAGTCTAAGTGTAAGAAAAAGTCTACTTGTCCAACACCCTAAGGAAATTTTCTTTAACTATAAAGCAGTCTAGAAATACAAAAACTCTATTTATGTATTTATATGACATCTATGCTGTAAAAATTAAGAAATAAAAAATGGGAGCTGCCTTGAGAAATGCATGTCAAGTGTAAATGCCTAGCATTGTAGGCTAGGATCTGGGTGAAGTAAGGTTCATGATAGTTTGATTTTCTTTGTTCTGTAGGTATTTGTAATTTTTATTTCTATTTAAGAAAACTTCAAAACAACAACAAAATTCTCACCAGAAAGGGAACATCACAAAAATATACAAATAAAATTGCCCAAATCCTTCTCTCTGTATACTGGTCAGAATTGCAAGGGCTAATGTATGAAAGGAAGAACCAGAATATGACAAACTTCTGGAAAGGCTGAACATAAATCTTCTCCAGACTGGCTGAAGTTGGTAAAATAATGTATGATTCTAGACAAGTCCATATAGTGTTAGTCATGGATTCAATAAATCCTTATTAAGACAATTTTCTAGACAATTCAGTGATGTCAAATGCTGAAAAAATTAACCTTCAGGGATTTTTTCAGTTCTTTCCCAAACACAAAGCTACTGTGTTAAAATAGTTTCCTGACTTAGTCAAGTCTTAAAGCAAGTGGTCTTGTGGGATATTGCATGGTTCTAAGGATTTCAACCACTTTGCTATGAGCTACCCCATTTTCCCCCAGTCAGCTTTAGTATGAAGAATGACTGTTCTCCAACCTCAGCCAATGTTATCCATATAAAAAAAGAGGATTCAACACCACCAAGAAATGTCAGAGACACAACCTTAATATTTTTCTACTTTAGTACATTCATTTTTCACTGACATAAATTCTTACAGTCTTATGCTGCTTGTAAACAAGTATCTGGAGAAAAATAATATGTATTTCCTGGCCTGCAATTTTCCAGGAATGTGTCTTTAATGATTCTGCCCTGCTAGATAAGGCATTCTATTGGCTGTATACAAGTGTTCAGAAAAACAGAATCTGAAGTCAGAAGAGGAGAAGATCACAGGCTTTGTTCCACAAAGAGTAAATGAAACTTCTGAGTTGTTTTTTACTCAGTTAGGATGTCTTTAGCTTTTCAATTTGCAACAAGGATTACCAAGTGTACAAGTATTTAATTTCCTGTAACATCAACCATAAATCATTGTTGCATCTTCCCAAGTTTATTTCATCCGAATTGTAAAAGTAACTACCTACTTCAGAGTTGAAATCTTAAAATACAGATAGTAATGCCTTTATTAGTTCACCCTGCATGAGTCATTCCCCAGAGTTCTCAACTGCAATTCCTAGAAGTCTTAAGACCAGTGTCTTTCTGGTTTTGCCTCAGATATTCTACTGAAATTACCTGTTCCCTGATTATTTTGATCAGGTGCAGTTTTCTTAAGTCCATTATTGAGTACTTCAGCTTTGTTATTCACTCTTGTTGCCCAATGTTACTGGTGTTCTAGCATGATGATAATATTTTTTCCTTTCTGCTTAAGCTTTTCATCTTTCCGTACATTTTCAGATCACAGATTTGGAATTCTAAATCTATCATTACTGACACACATTCATCCAACTATTTCCAAATGCATTAAATTTTCTGAAAAAGGTTGGCATACATATTCTTTGCTATAACAAAAAGTGAAGGAAGAAAAAAGAGATTTAATTACCAAGACTCAATTGGCGGGTCAGGCTTCCGCTCCTTATATTCAGAGGAAACCCTTTAATTAAAGTCAAGTCATATTCTGTGTTCATTTTTTCTATGTCTGCTTGTTGACTTGCTTGACAGGTTCCTTTCTTTTTGTGTGTACCTACCAGGATAAAAGTTTTTTAAAAGGTCTATTTAAAAGTAAAAAACTCCTAGTTTTGAATGGTCTGCGGCAAAGTTGTCTGATTTCCCCCTGCCTGTTTTGAGTTTTTTCAATTCTACAAAATTTCAATATTTTGGAGTGATACTTTCTTGTCAGGTCTCTGCTTCAAGCTGGTTGCTTGAGGAGAAGTTTGACACGAGAGAATGACAATCAAAGTAGGTCCATTTATGAGAGGAGATGTTAAGACCTAGTACTTGAATCTTCCCATGTGCTGGGCATTGCAGCTTTCTGTTTGGCAAGGATTTGCTCTTCATGTCAGAAATGTATTTTTGCTACCTCTACATTTTGTCAGGTTTTAGATACTTGGGAAAAAATTTCTGTCAGCAGAAGGACAGTAGAAATTTTTGGTGATTTTTAATAGATAATATCTGAGTTATTTCCTTTGTATTGAGCATGCTCCAAGCAGGGGAGTGAACAGAGTTTACTTTGCAGTTGCAGGTATGAGCTGTTCTACTCTTTGCTGGTGAGGTGGCATCCTGAATATGGCGCACATTTCAAGAACAAGCGGACCAGCCTGCATCTAGAGGAGGACAGCAAACCCCAGGAACCTGAAAAAATACACCTTCTCTAGGCTAGAATAAAGAATACTAAATCTAGACAGTAAGGTAAGACAAAACAGCTTTAAAATTCAGAAGACTGAGGCTAGGTATTAAATTGTTCTTACTAACAGCATAGCAAAGCAATGGAATATGCTACTTAGGAAAGCTGTAGAATCCCTATCACTGAAAGTTTTTCCAGGACAGCAAAAAAAGTCAGCATCTTCAGTGGCTGAGGTGTGCTTGTTCCTGTCTTGAAGCAGATGATAGATTTAGAAGGTTCCTTCCAGGCCTACATATGTATAAAAATGAATGCGATCATAAATGTTCAAAGCAAGACATATGATGTGCTCAGCTTTCATGTTTTCAACCTGCACCTGACAAAGATTGAAAATACAACAGACAAATTCTACAGTGCTTATGAACTGAGGCTTGTCTTCATTGCAAAAGACAGGATAAATTAATATCTCTGAATTATTCTTTCAAGGCAGTCTCCTTCCAGGGAGAGAAGAATGACAGCGGCCATGATGCAGAACAGCACTAGAAGAGTAGAAGGTGGTTTCTTAGCAGGTTAATTGCATAAGCAGCTGAAAAGCTGCACGTGTGTCTCTTGTTTTGCAATGTTGTAACTTTAGCTACTTTATCCCTTTTTCATTACCAGTTCAGGTGTCACCAGCACTTCAATTTAAAAACCCTTTCATCAAATGGCCATCAAGCTCCATATTAAAGCATGTTTTAAGTCAAGCTGCAAATGCTTATGGCTAGAAAGACACATGGATAGGAACAAAATCTGAATTATAGTTTGGACAAAGATCTCAAAAAAATTAGCAGTTCAAATCATACTGTGACACTGTTAAGGAGTTACTCTGAACATCTGCATGCACGGTTGTCTGGATAATAGTTACCAGACCTACATTAAAGTGGCAGAAAGGAACATGAGTCAAGGTGGCAGGAGCTTTAGTTCACAGGCTGCTGTCTTAACTTAAATTCCTGTTGTAAACTTTGTTAATGGAACGCTGGAGACATGGGAGCTATGATGCCCTCACCATCTGCATCAAGGTTTGCTTACACTTAATGTAAACTCTTAGTGTAAACTCATAGTTCAAGCAGTAGTTTCACCAAACTGATTTTGTTTCTATACATGACAGACCTAGTTTGGCTCATCTAACAGAGTGTCAGCAGTGAAATTAATGCAAGTTCTCAGTGGCAAACCACCTAATTCCACAAGGGAAATGGATAGTGATTACAATATCATGTCTGTGCTTTCAATTTACAGAGTCACCTTGAGGAACTCCTTCACATGCTTACTGAATTTAATACCAAATGTGTATGCTTGGCATCCCACAAGCATAGGGGATTGATTATTTTAATTATTGATGTTAGCTAACAAGTGAGTATTTTTGTATTTAAAGTGTCTCTTGGTGCTCTGCTTTCTATACATGCAGTGCGATAGCAGCTTTTTTTTTTTAATAGCAGATTCTAGTAGCCTGTAGCCAGTAGCAAGCTGTTACTGCTATTACAACCCTACTTTTTTTTGTCTACATTTCCTGTAATTTTGACTCAATAAGAAGAAATTACAGTTGCAGAGACCATTTTTACCTTATTAAGGGTGGAACAAAGGTAGAAATGGAAAAAACATCCACATCAAAAGAAAAAGAGACATACGTAGGATGACACAAGCAACTGTAAGTGTTCTTGTCTGCTTTCCCCAGTTTGCAACATGTGCTAATTAATGGAATAATCATAAGAATGTTCATAAGACTGGGAAAGGAACTACAAAATGACAGATCTCAGTGAGAGTGCATTACTTAGACACAAATAGGTGTGAGTTTTGTAAACTAAGTGTTAGCAAACAAAACTTACTCAGGACATAAGGAACCCATTATGAATGGTCTCAAGCAAGCCCTACTTGGACAGTAAACCATTTAGAAAAGGCAGCTGCAAAAGAAAAAGACAAGCAGGACTAAGTAAGTCAATAGTGTTTAACCCGTATCTCTTTTTCCCATTCATGAGGCAGAAACTCATCAAGTGTTCATTTTGGTGTGGATTGAATTTCTGCCATTGCTCATTTCTCTATCTGCTTTGCAAAGACAAAGCGTGACGCCAGGGAAACTTCTGTCTTTCAAATACAGACAAAGGGATTTGGGTTTCCTGACTTCTACAGTTCTGTCTAGTCAGTATGACTTTGAGACCATCCAGCATATCTCCTTATCAGACTGTGAGGTTTAGGGACAGACACTGAGTACTGTCTTAATCCAAATAAGAAGAAATTAGCACTTAAGAGTAATGACCAAGTGAGACAGGAAAAGACATTTTTGTCTATATTGTCAGGAAGAGATATAAATTATTCTGAGTACCTTATGATTTTGGTTGACGTCCTCTGTAGAAGTAAGGCTAGAAGGCAGGCTATATGCCTATGGAGTAATAGATGTGGTAGAGCTTGATAAGACTGCAGACCTGCAGTAATGCCTGGGAAGGAAATTGGTCAAATGAAATAACTAGAAGATAGAAGGTTGCAAACTATTCTCTCACTGCAGCTATTACTGTTTGCATTGGGTGCCTGTGGATCATTTATATAGAAGCCACTGCTTTCTCTCCTATTTTGTCACAGAAACTATAAAAGGATGTGTCAGGAGCATATTTTTCATTTTGTATTAGAGTGATGTATAAAGACACACAAGGGGTGGTGCAAGTGGAATTTACACCCTTTAACTAGAGATGAGCCTCAGTGCTTCTTTTTGTTTAAGTGGAAAGTAGAAGAGCTGAATATTATCCCAGCAATACAACTGTTATTTCATTTATCTGTGTACCTGGAATTACTGTGTAAAACCACTTTCATCTCTCCTTACTCACATTTCTGGTAAATGTCTACCAACTGCCATGGGATAAAGCCTATGTCAAGGCAATTAGTGAGTGAGACCTTGACTACTTCTGCCCACCTTTATCTGACTAATATAATCTGATATAAGCTGGAAAACAGAGCAACAGATGAACTTTGTTAGGTAACTGCTGATAACTTCACACTCCTGTAATATATTTGGAGTGGAAGATCAGAGAATGAAAGGAGGAGGTTGAACAGATTGGCTTGGGGCTACATCATTAGCAAGGCCATTGGCAGCATATGCCAATAATCTACTATATGAAGTAAGAAATAACTAAGACAATAAACCATGGCTGGGGGGAAAAAACTCCAATGGCAGCCAACACTATGTTGAAGGCTAAGTGAGGTGGAAGTGCTTCATGCAGGGCTTGGGTGGCCAGCCAGGACCTGTCCAGGCAAGCAGTGGGAGTGAATGTCCTGCTCCCAGTCTGAACTGGCCCGGAGGGGCAGGGCATGTCTGTGTTGCGAGAGAGAAATCTTGGAGCAGAAAGCACTATCCACCCACTATCCCCATCCTGCTGAGTAAATAAATTTTAGATTATATGTCACCAAGGGTGTAGGTCAGTTCTTGTCACCACCCCATCTAAATTCCCCTGTGACAACTGAGGAAACAGCTGCAGCAAGCTAAGAGGTTTCCCTTTTGGTAGCTGTTCATTACAGCCTTTTTTGGGAAGGCTATAGACCCCTGGGAGAGCAGGCAGATCGGGAGACATGCCCATGCCACAGCCACTGACATTGGTGTTCTGGTGTCTTAATTCAAAATCACTTTTTTTTCAGTGATGTAAGCTAATATGCTGGTTTGTGAGCTGGAGTTTGGAGCTGAAGCACCACAGCTAGATTTGCCAGAGCAAACTGTCCCTATAATCTTTGCTATTTTTAGACTCTGATCCACAAGGACCCATAAATACATGCTTATCTTTAAAATGCTTGCATGCTTAAAATTAAACATATTATCTGAGACCTATCCATCCAGTGCTGAAATGTTTTAGTAATGTTTACAGTAACACCTACAAAGAGCCTGGATCTTTTAAATTAGTGAAAACCAGAAAAATAGTTACTTTAATGCACTACAGCATTTCTAAGTTGGGAGAAACATTTCCCAGGTATTCCCCAAAGTCTTGAATTAGGTGCATTTGACAATAACTTTTATATTTCCATTTGTGTCAGGAATTGCCTGCATATGCATTTTTAAGTAAATATCTTCCCCTGTATATATCACAACAGATTATCTGAAAGAGTATTTTACATGCTTGCTGGTATCTATGATTAATTGGCAAAACTGGTCAGAATATTTTAATTGAAACTATTTTTGTATTGAAACACTACCACACTCTTTTTTTCCAAATCACATATTTTACCAAAAATTTGTCTCAAACATTCTGAAGAACATCTTTAAGGTAAACAGTGTTGAATAATTAATTTTCCATTTCCAAATGTGTTTTGAAAAGACTCTTGTTTAAAGGAAGCTTTTCAGGAGCCCTAGTACCTCTGCTGAAAATTTGCTTTGCAAAAAAAGTGAAATTTTGATGGATTATCTCAAATCAGAACAGTTTATCTCCTGAAATCCCCCTTTTTTTTTTTCCCCAGGGTAAAAAGAAAGGAAAGTTTTCTGACCAATCCTGTTAATTTATGCTAGGGTATTTGTAGCGTTATCTTGCCAAACACCTTAACTAATTATTTTGTATGTTTAAGTTGAACATTTCTTCCAGTATGGTTAAAAAAAGAAAAGTAAAAAAAAAACCAAAACCCAAACCCAAATGCTGCCTCTTTTAAAATGACACAGAAGACCTCTTGAGAGGGAGTGCAACACTAACTGGCCTTCTAGATGTTCCAAACTGATTAAGAGCTCCCTCAGCCCTGACAGACATTTATTGATATTTGAAGACTTGCTTTCAGTGAAAAAGCATCCTTCATTGCCTCCCTGCTTTCTACAGCTTGTCAATCTCAGATGAAGATGAACATGTTAATTGACTGGCTTGTTAATTTATTAACAAGTAATGACAGAAAGAGTAGTGCTGAATGCTCATAAAATTCGTCTTTCACTGATGAACTATCCATGTTTTAAGAGAATACCTTTAACTACCTTTCATTACTAATTTACTCATCATTGTACATTATACTTAAAGATCAACAACACCTAGCAAACTGCTGCATTATTATGGAGGAGAATGTATTGAAGAGGAAGGAATTACATGTGCCAGACAACAGCTGAGGCTTTCATCTGTATTGTATTACAAGGAGAGGCAAAACTGCATTAGCATTTGAAAGTAGGATGCAGAATAATTATGTTCAATTAACTAAGGACTCTTTGGGCAGCAGCCCAACAGAGAACCGCACATGACAAGACCAGGCAGAAGGGAATAAACTTGTTTGAATTCTGTACTCCCCAAGTGCTAATAAATACAAGTACTGTGCCATGGCTGTTAAATATGCAGCTATCAGGAATGAATAGGTGGTTTAATCCCAGTAGAAGTGGCATTGTTTACTGCTTTACAATAGTTCTGTAAGCCTCACTGAGGCATGCAGGTGCTGTTTGGCTCTGTCTACAGGAAATGCTGCCCAATATACACATGCAGTCCTTCTAAATGCCTGTTTCCATAATTTACATTCTACCTTACTTTGAAATGAAAGGAATTTGCATTCATCATCAGGTGTTCGTGTTTCCTTAAAGCCGCAGTAATAGCAACAAATCGTCTTACTAATAAGCATATTCCACCGCAAGCAGGACAGTCATGTGATTCAGAAGATTTTACTTACTGGTGTAAATGAAGCAAATGGTGCACTCTCTGAACTGGGCGATAAACAGGGGGAGATGTATTCTTACGCATGGTATAGAAAGTGAACACAGAGAAAGGTGAGTGCCTGCTTTCAAGGCGCTGCCAGGAAGTGCCCAACCAAAATAGAGCTAATATTTTCTTCAGAACTGCCTTCAACTCTCTGCTCCAAAGAAGAGAAGAGCTTCTCCCCAGATGCGACAACATTCACTGGGGCACATGTGGGTATAGAGGTTTCCCCCAGCAGAAAAACTTAGCTGGCTAATGGAGAGAAAGCTATGGTTGCAGCTAGTCAGATGCCAGCTGGGAGCATGTAATTTCTGTAGGATTACATCCTCCAAATATGACTTCATGATTGAAAATACTACCATGCCTTAAAATGCTTTGATTTCTGTGAAATTTTACAACAGCTGTTCTGAAGACATATTCTAGTGAAACATTTCAGAGTGGTCTTACTGGTCTTCTTCCATACCCCTTCTTTTTAAACTTGGTCATTTAAAAGGTGGTATGTCTGGGTTAGACCATCTCTTGCTCAGTTGGTCAGCCTGTGCTTTTAACTTTATCTTCAAGAATGAACCAGGTGTCCTTCTAGCTAGTACCCTTTCTTTGAGTTCATTGATACCACTACTCTCCATTTGTTTATGTCATGAGTGTAGTCATATAGAAGGACAGCAATTAGCAGAGGAATTGTAACTGTTACGGTTTTAGCAGTGGCATTTTGCACTTTTACTTCCTCCCTAGTTCTTATGTCTCAAGTATAGGCAGCTTTTTCCATGCCCTCATTTAGATGCCAAGGCTGATGGATAGAATTTCCTGCAAAAAGTTAATCTGCATGGTCTTCTCAGTGTTTGGCTACCTCAGGAGATCAGTAGGGTTCCTGCAAAGATTTTGGCATGCATCAATAAATCTAGCTGCAGCCCAGTGGAAGAAGACTGCTGAAAACCCTATGTGAAAACAATATTCTTTGCAAATATTTAGTATTGTTATAAATAAGTTTTATTCTGGAGTTTTACCTCAGACAACTACGTTGTGTGCTGGTAAACAGTTTGTAATATTTATCTTTGATGCACATACTAGAAAAAAAAGGAAAAATAGGCTTATGTCCATTAATGCTGCCTTATAATGCAAACTGCACGCTTGAAGGTGATCTCTCAAAAGATTGATTTTCCTTCATACATTAATGATTTATGCAACATAAGAATAAGCAGTGACAGAAGAACTGAAGTAGTGGTTTTGAAACAAAGAAATGACTGAAAGATGGGCAACCAAAAACTGACTGATTTTTTCATCAGACATTTGAATGCTTTGTTAGTTTCTCTTTTGTTAATAACTATTTATCCCAAAAGCTTGAATTGCCACTTGGGCGCAAAAACGGCTTTGGCAGCATTTCAGCAATGCCCTCTCAAGTCAGATCTTGAAGACACCTTTTTGAAAATTCTGACAAGTGCAGCAGAATCAAGGAGGAGAATATGTCAATTCATTTTATCAATTGAAACACACATGGCTGTAGTCAGCCGTAGCAAAAAACAAAGGCCCTAAAGTTTCCAGGAGGATATTTCATTAAACTTCAGGCATGTTTAGGAGAGAAGGGAAGAACCTCAGAATGATCTTTAGGAAAAGTAAAGGAGACAAATACACCAACACCTTAAATAAACTGCGTTAATCTTCACACCTTCTAGGACTTAGCTCCTATAATTTGCACAGCAAAGCTACGTAAGTGTTATCTGCAATTTAATTTCAATATGTTGTCTAACACATGTTAATGATACATCTATTAGTAGTAACCATAAAGCCTAGAAGGGAAAAGAATTTTGAAAATTATTTTTGCAGTGACTGATTTTTTTTACTCTCTACTAATCCTTTCACATGCTTGTATGGTTTATTGTTTTGTTTTCTCTGTTTGGCAAATTCTGCAATATGTGGCTTTAAATTGCTATTGCCACAGGGAATGAATCTTCCTCTTTAAGAGAGAGAGACCTCTGATTTTTCAAATGAGCTGCATTGCTAAGTTAGGATGTCTGTTGTCTTTGCAGGGTATACAAAGTGACATCTTCTTTGGCTTTGAGACAAGAATCTTACCTGAAAAGTGCATGGTCAAGCAAGTGTATTTTTTTTGAGCCAGACCTTACAGAAGCTGTGACTAATGGAGAAAAAAAAGGAAGTCACTCTTCACTCCTACTTGGAAACTCTGTTTCTGAAATGGGTAATCTACTGATTTTAATTGCAAATGTGTTCTCCTAAATTTGGGAAGAATCAGCATCACTTGCTTACCTAAATGACAGCAGATTGCAGGTGATAGCACTAAAGTTAGGTAGGAAGGTATCTACTGAAAGATTGGTACACAATATTTTCCTGAATATTGGCTTAAATGAATGGGAAAAATATGTTTCCAAAGTCTCATGTCACAGTCCAAATTTAGATCAAGACTTTTTCTGAACTCAAATTTTGGCAGTTTTCTAGTGAGAGTATTTCTTTTCTAGACCAGACCATGGCAGCAATGTTTACAAAATGCACTCATTGATTTTAGATTAAATACTTTCTAAAGTCAGATTTTGCTTTGTCTTCCCAAATGAACTTTCCAAAGTTAATTTTTACCTGTTTTTAAAAATCCCATTCCTGATGAATAAGTACCTATAGATTACTACTCCCCTATGGATTACTACTCCCCTACCAGTCTCATCCACAAATACATGCTTTGCTCCCTGATTAGCTAGTGGCTGTAAGTCCCAAGAGCAAGAGTTTGTCCTCCCCAGAAGAGCTGTGCAGCTTGCTCTCCTTTTATGGCTCCTTTCCACAGAAATCATGTCAGCCAAGCGAAGCAACCTGGAATCATGTCAGTGTGCACAGCGTGTCTGAAAGCTCTTTACAGATTAGAGCTCTGTAGTGAATGTTTTCACTTTACTGTATGTTACTGCTGAGTAAATTTGTGTGTGTGTGTGTATTTTTTTCTTTTAATTCCTAATGTGACAAGGGTCTTTGTGAATAGGATTTTAAAGATAACAAATCCTATAATTATTGTTACTTTTTGCAGTTGTATGATTATTTATTCCTTTGTATGACAGCTTAATTTGCATCAGTGCTTAGCCTGTCTTTGTCAAGCCCAGTGGAAAGCAATCACGTTTTCTTCCTCTAAGCTTCACAGGAGAAAGAGGTAGTACCGAGCATTTATGCACATTACCCCCAGAATGCCTTTTTTCCCCCGTTTTATTTTAAGAGCCTTGTAGGGCTTTTATATCTCATGGGAGAGGATAAAATAATGAACAATTCGTGGCAAATGTACTTCATACTTTTTAGAGTGCTCTTGGAAGACTGTCAGGTACAACTGAGATGAGGGTCGGAATTAGAAGAGAGTAGAGTAGAAAGGAAGAATTTAATGAGTGCAACAATGCCTTTCAGTGGCTGTTCCCAGAGGCAATATTGTCTCCTATTATCTGTCCTTGGAAAGGACCTTCCAAGACCAGCTTAGAATCTTCTAAGGCAGGTGTGATGGTCCCAGGATTTTGAACCTGTGGACAAAGGTGTAGTCTCAGCTTTTTTTGCAATGTATACAGTAGCTGTTACTCATTCTATAGAAATTCAACATATGCAGCTCATATATTGTATGTGTAAACTCAAACATGCACTTCTTCCTTAGGTTCCTAAGGTAGTTTAGAAGTTTAAACAGGTTTTCACTTCATTCAGTGGAAATTTTTGTGCCTGGCTGTAGGCTTGGCACATTCTAGCTAGGTAACTAACCTGAAAATGGAGTATCCAAATCCAGAGGTGAAGTAAATAGCATGGCTGGTGCGGATTCAGAGGTTTTGCATGTACAATATTCAACTTCAAAACTAAATATAGCTGCACTACAGAAAGTGGTAGTGGTTGTATTATTATATGACCTTTAATGGGAATAGAGATTTGTAGGTGGAAATGATACGTTTAATAGGAGAAACCCAACCTCATTTTCCTCTGAGTGATGCCAGAGCAACCATTATAATTTCCATAAAGCTGAACTGGTCTAATTGCTAAGTTTGATTCAGCTTTCCACTACCTCCTGCCAGTTTTATGCTAATGGAGTTCCACTGGTTTCATAGTTTCTGTGGTAGTATAAAACTGGAGTAATAGGGAAAAGACTTAAGTCTATTTCCTCTGAATAACAAGTAATTATACCACTCTTCTTGATAGCAGAAATTTGAATTATTTAATATAGACAGTGGAAAGAAAATGGAGCAGTACTTATAGCCAGTATTACCTTTAAATGGATCTTTAAATTGGCACAAGAAATATGTCTGTGTGGCATGTATGGCAGTTGGTGACTAACTGGGACAGGGAAGAATGTGGACTGGAGTAAGGCTAAAGTAAACTTAGAGCTAGTTTTTGTCTCTTATGCTGCATAAGAAATATGTGCCTGCCTGCTCTCATGTCTCTGCCTGTTTTAGCAAGCTACCAGTATTTCATCTATGCCTCATCCTCTTGCTATGAACTATTCTTGTAAAGAGATCTTATCCACTGTGTCATACTGACCAATGCAGAAAATGATTTAGAGCTCAAGCGTGGAGCCATTATATCCCCGAGATCTTCTACTATTCTGTACCTACTTGAGCGACTAAACAGAGGCTAATCTGACTTTGTATTTCAAACATAAGTCTTTGGAATTCTCCTTTCTAACTGCTAAGAGATGAAAAAAACAGCATCATTGAGTAACTGGATGTTAGTTTATTTTAGTATATTTTGTTATATTGTCTTTATGGGCACCGAGATTGAACCAAAGCCATCCAGAGCTATCAGAGTGAGTTGTGGCTGTTCAATAGCCCTTGGCTCTATAGCGCACCAGGAGGCCTGTGAATGAAAAGGAGTGCAGACACTGCAGTCATGAGTAGTTACCAATGTGTGAAGGTGGGCAGTTCACTCTGACCCTGCAGGCGTGCATCCCTGGGCTTGGGTTGTCTGCTGTCATCAGCCGTCTTTCTGGGGCAGCCATCATCCTGCTGGACACTGCAGATTGAACAAAGTGACCTGGGGAAACGAAAGTGTGTCTTTTAGCCACTTGAAAAAAATAGGGGGCGTAACCTTTATGAGCCAAATACAGCAAAGGACACATGAAATGCATTGACTGGTGAGTTATATTCACCTCAAATGGAGTATTATTTTTTTTAAATAGTTTTGATTCAAGGGGATGAAGCAATCTTCAGAATTTCTACTGTCTACTCCCCTTTTGCTCTCAAAATGAGCCCTGAGGATCACAAAGGGAAAATATTCTAAAATGGACCTCTAGGAGTAAAAACTTCTGGGTTTTGTTCAGTGTAAGCATATCTTGTGCACAATTTATTTTAATTATTTTCCTGTTTAAAAATTAATAATCACATTCTGAAGACTTTTAACTTTTGAATTGAGACTTCTAGTGCATTATTTAGTTACTATAATATTGACTTTTTAGTTGCAATTGTATAGGAACGGACAAGAACTGGAAGGGACATTCAGTAATCAACAGTCTAATCAGATTGTGAGGACAGAAGGAAATGTGGTGGAGGTAGGGTAAGAGTAATGGGTTTGTTTTTACAGGGAATTCCATAGCTTTTCAGCAGCACACCATCCCACATCACAGACTCAAAGGAGTCAGAACCAGAACTAGGTCTTCTTGTTTTCACAGCCTTATCTTTTTATGCAAGGTCAGGTAAAGAAAGTAGATAGAGAGGACATGTAGCTAAAGTGCTTCACTTCTGAACCTCTTTATATATATGTTGACACAGCCAATAAAAGCAGTTTTTCTTTATAAAAATACAAAATATATTTGTATTTATTATCAGAGTGGAAGGAAACATCACGAGTCTATTTCTTTTCCCAATAACACTGCATTACTGATTAGAAATGAAACTTTAGGACTATTGTATCAGGAAATGGAAATCAGTTTGGCCTTTTCTACTGCAGAACCAAAGCTGTCAATATTACCAACTTATATTTTCAAAACAACAGACACTGCAATATCATCTAGAGATGTCTGCAAAGCTCACATATCTTCATCACTTTTTATGCCAGTTAGGATGTTTATTCATATTCATTTGGAAAAATCTAGAGGACAGCATGCAACTTGCAGAAAGTGAACATGTAAGGACAGCAGAGAATGCATTGCATTCAAGCTAACTCATTCAAATTAGTCTGTCCCTGTGGCTTAGTGGTCAGACCTTATTGGTGCAATGACATGGCAGAATAGGAAACTTGATTTGAAAAGCAAGATATCTGAAATATTTACATCCATATTTATAATTTCCAGAATCTTCCATTTTCATTTTGGTCTTTCTGTTAGTTAATTGGTTTGAAGAAGTTGCCTGAAAGGAAAAGAGGACCATTTGTTTCTGAGTTCACAGTCTGAAGTTTTGGTCCACTGGAAAAAGTTTAAATTTGGCATCTGATGTACAATTGAGACTTTTGGATGTGAGAAAGTAGATTTTCCCTAATCCTGTGGGAAGGGTAGTTCTGACTTCAGACCTGGGAATATCATGTCATTCCTCTGCCTGCTGTTTCACTGAAATGGATACTTACTGTATATACCACTTAGCCTGGCACCCTTCTGCAGAGTACAGCACTGAAATAATAACTGAACAATTTCACGCTGAACTGAAATGATCCTCATAACATTGCAACAGCCAAAGATTCAGAACATGATACTGTCCGTTTCACGTAAGTGTGATTCCATGAATTCTCCTGGAGATGTTCTTGATCTAGCATGGTATGAGAAAAGCATGAGATTTTCTTCTTCTCTTTTGTTTGTTTGTTTAATGAAAGCAAATATTTGGAGTCACTGTGATTTCTATTAGGCAGTATTTTGTAGAACTGCATGATCTATGAGTCTTTCCAGAGACTGCTTCTTAAAATGTATAACATAAAGAGCTGTATCTTCTACATCTGGTTTTCATGAGCAGAAATATGAAATTACACAAGACATCATTCAAAAAAATGCACTTTTTTATTTTCTAAGATTTGCTTATTTTGGAGAGTGAGAACTGCTATTGTCTCTTTCCACTTAAACTTTCTCTGACTGAGTTTGCTAAATAACTCTGCTGCTCCTCTTTGGCTGCTCTGCCCATCACTTCTGTCCATTTCTGTCTGACTCCAATACTCCAAACCCCATATTGTTTTCCTGGCAGGATAAGTTGTCACCAGTGTTGTCCCTAACTTCACATTATCACACCTATTTCTCTCCACCCTGTAATATGCCTTCATATCTGCCTCTCCTCCTGAATGTATTTATTCTCCTCCTTTCTTACTATTCCTATCCTTTTATCAGCTCTTGTTATGTGAACACCTGTTGTGAAGTACTTAATAAATCAAAGTTTTTTGTAACAGTAAATATTTAAGCAATTAACTATACAGATCTGGAATTATATGATGCATCGTCACTGAGTTTCCCAGCATTTTCCATTAGAAGGTTGAGAGTACTTTTTCAAATTGATTTCATCTGTACAGTTAAAAAAGCATTAATAAAGAAATCAGAAAGGAGAGAACCCCTACACATTTTCATACAGGTTATATGCAAGAGGCAATACATGTAAAAACATGTTTATAGATTGAGTCTCTTGTTAGCCCCTCAGTAGCTAGGGGTTGGCCATATGACTAGTGACTCCTATGAACCCACAAGACTTACTTTAAACCAATGCCAGGGAAAGCAGTCATGGCCAAAGTAGCTGGGGTGATGCACTGCAGCATGGCATCAGAAGCAGGCCTTTAAGGAGATGGTGCGGTGACAGCCAGCATACTGTGAATGAAATGTATTCAGTTATCTGTTATTAACTACATGCCTGTTTCCTACATAAAAACACTGTTAGGTCTACACAAAAGCTGCCCTGATGTTCTAAGGTGCAACAAGTTTCTCATGTGCTTGAAACTTCTTAAGACAAGAGGTTAAAAGTTCCATTTTAACAGGGCCGTGCAGCACCCCCTCCTCTGAAGGACAGCAGTGGATGCCATGGGGTGCCTGGCAGTATTTGCTACGGTGTTCTTGGGGTTTTTTTGTTCTTTTAATTTTCATTAATAGATTTTTAAAAAAAAAAAAAAAATCCAAATGCTTCTTGCTTAAGATAAATTCCAAAGTGCAAAACAAGTGGGAAGTAATGATGCAACTTCAAGCCTCAATAGAGGTGCCTAGAGAGAGAATCTCATGTACGCACTGCAAACCACAGGAAGAAGTAGACCCATGGCTGCGCTGATCCCCCCACCCAAGCAATCTGTTCCTTGTTTTACTTATACCCTGTGGTACCCCATGAATGTCAGTAAAATGAAAATAACAATTATTTTCCTACCTACCTTAAGATGTTCTTCAGATAAATTTGTCAGTCTTGGGAAGTACTCCCCCTATTATTAATGTAATAAGTCTGTGATGCCACTTGGCAAACAAACCATTATGCAACCTCTAAAGCTCTTATACAGCAAAGCTGCAAAGGGCACATAAATTTAAGCTTTTCCTGAAGTCTTATGAAAGCCAGAGAGCTTAAACAGTTAGAGACATTGAATTGGGGAAGATTTCCTGCACTACTGACTCTGCTCACTGTCCTATTTTGGGCAACCAGATCATACAAACTCATGAAGGAAGTTAGCAAGCTCCTTATGTATAAATATTTGGACTTCTTTGAGCAGTGAGGAAATCACAACTAATGAGTCATTTATCTCTAGGGTAAAGAAATACACCAATATCAAGTAGTTTCTTCTAAATATGATTATAAATTCAGAGCACACGGCATTGGTGAATGTATTTGTAGATTAGGTATGGAACTGTATGTATATTTTGGATTTGTAAGAGTGTGACTGAACTGAAAAATCTCTTTGCTATTTTTTGGGGTAGGCAGAGAGTCTGTAAATTTTCATTGATCACATATATCTTCTTCCTTCTTTATACCTAACTTATCATTCTAAAGCACAATGTTTTAGATTAAAATTCAGAAAACCAAAGCAGATTGTAAGAAAGTGCCTCAACAGCATTAAAATACTATTCTAAGCAACCCAGCTGAGTAAACCTTTCCATTAACGTTTCAGATCAATGCCAAAAAGGTCTCCTCAGTTCTTGCAAAGAAGAAGACACAGATAAGAATCCCTTTCAGACTTCAGGGTTAGAGAAGCAATTTTCAAGCCTGGTATTCCATGCAAATTCTGCAAATGGAGAGGTGCTGTTGGGCTGCAGACTGCCGTATGTTGATCCTGAAGACAGAGACTGGTGGTTTATAGCAAGTGGATTACCGAGGTCAGATACAACAGCATCCCAGCTCTTCTGGATATATTTTTAGTGATATAATTAGATATAAGCACATTAAAATAATAAGATTTTTCACTGTTCTTTCAGTTTCAGTCTCTTTGACCAATTTTATTAGCATCCTGGATGCATCTGTTGCAAGTTTTCCATCAGTTTTTATTAATTAACTGGTTTAATGTTTGCCTGGCACTAGATTCCAGGTAGACGTGAAGGTCCCCTTCTGCTGAGGATCATATTGTTTGCCCTGTCATAGGGAAAAGTTGTCTGTAGTTTAAGGAGACGATAAAAGAACCCATAATAAGAAAATCTGAGGTTCACTAACAAAAAGGAGAGATGTAGTGGTAGTGAAAAATCAGACCATGCACTTACGTAGCTTAACTATTGCACAACTGGAGAGCCCTAAATTGCCTGAATTTTAAGACCATGTAAACACACACAAAAATAACCTCAGCTGCCGTTCAAGCTGGCCTTCACAGTTTGAAACTTGGCCAGCAGTGCTCAGGACTCACAGTGTTTTTATCCATGAAGTGTGTTCTGCACTGATAAATCACAAGGACATTCCACTGCATCCTGTCCTGTCCTGCCTTTGCTTGGTGCTGAGAGTCTTGCTCTGCCCTTCAGATGCCAATGGAACATATACCTACCTGCTAGTTTATGCTTATTTTAAATAACAAATCTGCTTCTCCTTGATAAAGACAATTAAAATAGCAACAAAATCACTGCTCAGAAAGAGTGAACATGGAACAGTTCTTGCAAATGCCTAGAAAAACACCCGAGGCAACTATCCACCTTCTTTGAACAAAATTTCTAGGAGGTTTGAAATATAAGGAACTTAGCACAACATTTTTTTTTTTTTGAAAAGCTGAAAATTTGCCTTCTTTATTCATTTTGATATAGATTTTGAGGCAGTGATGTGCTCTGAATGGTGATGACACAATCTTTTTTCCAGCAGAAGCAACATGTATTTGTAGAATTCCATTCTTAGATTCTTCATGTATAAAAGTAGGAGGCTATGTTTCTTTCTGTAGATGTCATGCCACACTGGTTCTGAAATGGGGTGGTAAATAAGGGTGAGCTTAGTCCATAGTGGCAAAGATTCTTCCTCTCATAGCAATTGAAAGAAGGGAGATGAAAGCTTCTCATTCTTGCATTCCTCCCTCTTTATCCTTTCTCTGGTTAGTCTGATGGAATTACTGGGAATTACATAATTTTTCATTCAAGTTTGTTCTGTTATGTATGGATCTCTTTCTAAGTTCAATGTTCTCAGATGTTCTTCTCTACGACAGTTATCAAGCTCAGTGCAGTTCCACAAAGAGCTTGCTGTAGAATCAAATAGTATCCAGCTGATTCCATGGTATATTGTTACAAGAACTCTGTTTAGTGGCTGCTAAGGATACAATGGAAGAGATCCACCCACTCTAAGATCTGAAAAGAAAATAATATTCTAAGGAGGAGTCATTCTCTTACTCCACCTTAACATTATGAATATTATAGAGAATTATTGTGTATTCACTCCCATCACTGAACTGTACATCAAAGTAGCATGTTCCTGTCTTCATCAGGTTTTCTAAAGTCACCCTTCTACTGGAACAGTGTAGTGGAACAACACACAGATCTGAATGACACTTGTTCTACATAATAAAAAAGCTTGAGACTCAGTGCATCTACATTGTTGTGGGGTTTTTTTGTGAAAACTTTGGCTCTGTGGTAGCACAATAGAGAATTCTGGAATTTTGGAAAATTATCAACAGTCCCCTGAGAGTATCATAGCTACAGTTCTCATCTGGAACTGGTTTGAGACATTTGGACATTTATTCACACACAGATTCTATTAATTTTACTTCAAAACACAGACATCTCACAATAAAATTTGCCCAGACAGCAAATCCAGGTGTCTAATTCAAAGAACATAAAATACAGTATTAATTTTGTCTGAGAAGAAGGACAAAACAAGCTTAAACCAAAATTACCATGTTCTAGTAAAAGGGCACTGAAATCTAAATCTAGACTAAATCTCATAGATTGGTATGAAAAACAGACCTAAGAAAAGGAAATGCAGTATAAATATTCAAAGGAATTTTGATTACACACATGCTTTCAGTTTCAGCATGCCTGAAATAGAAGCTGATCTTCAAATTGCAGTCATCTGCTAATAGTGTATAATAATCCAGCACAGCAGTCTTCAGTTCTAGTCCAATTTTCATATGCAAATTGTGAACTGAAATAAAATTTCTTATGGACTCTTACAGGAGTCCAGGAAGGAAAATCCATGTAACATAGTAATTAAATAAGTTTCCTGATAATGTTTCAAAATGGCACATTAATGCATCACAGAATTTATGATAGTTGTTATTTGAAATTTGTTATATTTCAGTAAAGCATTAATAATGTCCAGACATGTTATTCTCAAAGGCCTTGATCCTCCAAAGACTCAGCTTTGCATGTTGAGAGTAGTGCCCTGGAAATGGATAGCTCACACCTAAGGATCTTGAGAGGGATCTGAACTATAGGGTGTAAATACGAAAAGGGTTAGCAAAATGTTGGGTGTCCACGTCTTCATCTGCAGTTCATTTTTAGCTCATGGTGACCCACGATTTCTTTGTAAATTCATTGTGTCTCCATCAACACACATCATCACAGCCATCCTTAAGCTTATTTCAGTGGTTGCTGTCTGGTTTCTGCAAACATCTCCTTTTCAAGGTAATTTCAATTTACCTCTAGGACCTAATCTCTTCCTTTACAGTTAAATTCAGTTAACTCATGTACTTACATCAGGGTCCTGGAACTCTCAACAGCTTTGACAGCTATCTTCACATCAAGGCACATATGTTTCAGGTACAGCAATTCTGTGTGCTTCTGACCACAGAATGGGATGGGAGGGCAGAGCGCACAACAGAAGGATAATCTGACTGCCTAAATCAAACAAGGTATGTCTCTAACAGAATAATGCCCTTGGTAATTTGTCCAGTTGTAGCTGATGGCCCTTCTAGTGGTAGCTGATGGAAAATTAAGTATTTCCAGAGGACAGATTTTCAAATATCTGGTGCCTTTGCAGACAAAATAGAGACTTTTCAACCAAGAGCATTTTTGTTAAAGGACAGCGCTCTACTTTCTGGCACCCAGTTTTATGCATAACTTCTGTATTTTTTCTTCAACATGACTGATGTTCAGCAAATGTAATTGGAAAATCAGAATGAGACAATGAAAGCCTCCTGTTTATTTTCTTACCTCATTTGATAATGGACAATTTGATTGGCCTGGATGGATACACAAAGTTTGCCCTAATACATGCTGATACATTTTTAACAACATTAATCATATCCTGTCAAGTCCTACCAGAATGCATTGGCTTTTCAGACTAGATTCATAGAGCTACAGAACAGTCTCTCCATCAAATCTGGAAAGGGGATCTATTGAGGCATCGAAATGAGAGCATTATGGATTTTAAGTGCTTCAATGATAGTGTTTTAGGTTGTCAGCTTTGATTTATGTCAAGTAAAGTTTGCAATACACATATATGCAAATTGCCCCATCACTTCACAAAGGATCAGATATAATTTTGAAAGCACTGAAAGCTTATGCTCCTGCAGATGGACCAACCTTGAAGTACTGGAGCTCAGAAAATCTTAGATGTTAAATCTCCACGGCCAGACAGATGGTGCAAAATACATATTGTGTCTTATCATTGCTTTAGCTGTTCCTTTGACTGCCTTGTATATCCACTCCTGCTCTCTGAAAGTTTATATATTTGAGTACCTATGCCGGAACTACAAAAACAAGGGTGGAAAGTCCAGCTGTGGTAAAGTACAGAGAGACATGATGACTGGTTAGTGAGCAGTTAATTATCATTCCTGTGTATTTATGCTCTGAATGTGCATGTTTACTGAACACTCCTGTGAGCATAGGTATACCCTCTGGGAGGTGGAAAGTCTACCAGCTCTGGGGGCATTTGGAAAAGAAAAACTTCTATTATTTGTATGGTGCCTGGAAAACAAGTGTTGTTGAAACCAAATGAAGTGATGCCTTAAACCTTAGGAAACAGTTGCTTCCCTCACAATGAAAATCTTGTTACATGGATAAAGAAATGAAATCTCCTTCCTAAACGTGACTCCTATTAGATCCCAAACCCTGCAATGAGTATCTCCTAGATTTCACAAACATTTGAGGTATAGAAGAGATCGTTACAGAAAGCATGATTCTCTTTTGTCAACATATCTGCATGCTATGCATTATGCTTCAGTGAAAATGTATTTCTGGACAGTCTTGCCTTGACTATTGCATGCTGGGCCATGTGAAAACTCTTTGCAAGTAACGGATATTTTCAGCAGAGTCCATCTTTCAAGCATTCAGGCTCAGGCCAGGTGAAGAGTGGTACAGCCAGGAAGCAACTCAAGAACAGATCCAGACTCCCTGAGAGGAACAGAGAGGAGACAAGAAGGCAGACATCAGAGAGGGCGTAAAGAAAGAGAACCAGAAAGTCTGTAGCAGCTCAGGAAGTCACTGGAAAATGCTGGAGTAGGATCAAGCATGAAAAAAATGGTCTGCCTTGAATGGACAGAGTAGGCAGGGTAGAGGTTTTTTTGGCTACCTTATTAATTTGTTCCACTGGGCAGATCTAGGACTCATCTAGTTAAAGTCCCTCAGTTCTAATGAAACAAGAAAGAGAATTTTGAAGATCTTATGTTGAGTACATTTTAGGGAAAAGGTGCAGGCAGGTCTCTCATAAAGCTCTGGCCAACACAGAGCCATATCAGAAGCATGTGCCAAATTTCCCTTTCTGACTCAAAGACTGTGCAGAGCCAAAGGAATGCAGTTAGCTCTTCATGGCAGAGTCAACATCTGCCCTTGATTTGTTGTTGTAGTTAAAATGATCCTTATATTGTACTTATGACAGTATTCCAACACTGCTGCTAATTCTGAGCTCATAGAATCATAGAAGGTTTTGGGTTGGAAGGGACCCCTAGAGGTCATCTAGTCCAACCCCCCTGCAGTGAGCAGGGACACCACTAACTAGATCAGGTTGCTCAGAGCCCCATCCAACCTGG
>BOSO01009378.1:0-30477 GCA_018403395.1 Gorsachius goisagi | reverse complement strand
ACGCTGAAGCAGGTTTGCTGGCAGAACTTGTGACCCCACGGGACACCCATGCTGGAGCAGTCTGCTCCTGAGGGACTGCACCCTGTGGAAATTATGGACCCATGCTGGAGCAGTTTGTGAAGAGCTGTAGCCCATGGGAAGGACTCACATTGGAGAAGTTCGTGGAGGACTGTCTCCCGTGAGAGGGACCCCACACATGAGCAGGGGAAGAGTCCCCTCCCTAGGAAGAAGCAGAGGCAGAGACAATGTGTGATGAACTGACCTCAACCCCCATTCCGGTCCCCCTGCGCTGCTAGGGGGGAGTAGGTAGAGAAACTGGGAGTGAAGTTGAGCCCAGGAAGAAAGGAGGGTTAGGGGGAAGGTGTTTTAAGATTTAGCAATTTTTATCCTCTCCTTCTCTGATTTTGATTGATAATAAATTAAATTAATTTTATCAAGTTGAGTCTGTCTTGTCCGTGATGGTAACTGACAAATGATGTCTCCCTGTCCTTATCTTGACCCACAAGCCCTTTGATTTACTTTTCTCTCCTCTGTCCTGTTAAAGAGAGGAGTGATAGAGCGGCTTTGGTGGGTCCCTGGTGTCCAGCCAGGGTCAAACCACCACACAGTAGAAGGAGTAGAAGACAGTCCTGGTCCTGTATTACCTCCATGTTCAAATAAAATGTTTATCCACAACAGGCATTTCTGGAGCACAATAACTAACATTAATATTCATGCATCAGGCCCAGGGTTGTCAACAGAGATGCATCAATTAAGGGGGAAAAAGGGGGGGAGAAGGGACGGTGGAAAGACGTCTCCGGTTTTGTTTGCTGCCCACTGCCACATTAAATGAGTAGGGGGGAGGGAAGGGCAGCCCATTTAGCAGGTCAGCGGCAAGCAGGGCTATCAGATGCCATGCCAAGCTAATTCCTAATTGGGGCAGTGTTTGTCAACACCGACAGAGCCTTAATACACTGTAATCGCTGGAGCCACAAGCTCTGATAGAGATCTTAATCTCTGCACTCCCTCCCTTTCACACTGCAGTGTGGCTGCTCCTTCCCCTGGCCCTCAGCACACCCAGTGGCTGGGTTCTGTGCACCGAGAGGTTTTTAAAATAGCCCCTTCTTTTTCTTATGAACCAAAGAAGGGCAGGGAGGGACGAGGCAGCTGATGAGGGGAAAAGAAAGAAACATCGTGCTGCTGGGGGAATTCTTCAGAGATTTCACAGCTGAAACAGGTTTTGCTTCATCAGAGAGCAAGCGCCAGGCTGAACATCTGCCTCCAAAAACAGACGCGCAACACATCATCGGCTGTTTTGGGATCGCCTTGACTCCTTGTATATTCCTTCCTACTCTCTGACACAGCCTTCCTGGAAAAACATCTGTCCACCTTTCTGGATTTTTCTCCTCTCAAAATCTGGAGGAGACAACTTTATGGATGAGTGACTCAAGTGTGGAGCAAGGATGAGCTTGGACCATAGGTCAGCTTCAAGGTCTGTGACTGAATCAAGTCTTCCAAGGACAAGAATGTCTCCTGAAAACAGGAGGTGAGCATACCCACCAAGGACTTCATTTTTTTTTACTGACAGGTAATGAGGAAGGGTTTTGCACCAACATAATGGACAAAAATCCTGCTTTTGCTGGGGCAAATCTGAAGTTCCATCTACTGTCTTTGGCTGCTCCAAATTTATTTCAGGATGCATGGAGAGATCTCATTATTTTATCAGTAAATGTATGCAGAGTTTTCTTCTTTAATAAATGCAAACTGGTCTTTGCAGGATATCACTAAGCTAAGACCCTTCTGTGGACTCAACAGAAGAAAAATAAACAGCTCTTCTACTCCAAGTTGTGATGCTTCCTCATAGCTCACCTAAAGCATATTTAGATACTAGGATGCAGGTAAAGCCCTTCCATCTTGCAGAGTATCACCTCTTCAGCCTACTACCGATGGGGCTGTGGATACTGGGATGCCTTTCCACAACAAAAGTCTCACATTGTCTTCAGAAGACACCAACAGACGTGTCCTAAATTCAGACAGGGATCACTGAGACATCTTGGAAGGAGGAAGAGCCTGCAGGCTCCTTTGCAGATGGTTCTGACCCCCAAAAAATGTCCTGGCTTGCCTCACACCTTTGAGTATCAGGGTCATCATGCTTAGCAAACCTGCTGCAGAGCAGCAGAAGTATCACTTATATTCTCCTTGTTCGTTATCCTGGGCTACCATTTGGTACCTGCTGTGTCTACGTTCCTTCTGGCAGGATGCAGAAGCTGAAAAAAAAAAAAAAGACACCCAGGTATCTCTGCCTTGCATGGATTTATGAAGAGGTAAGGAAATGCATTTTCAATGTCTTTGAATTCTCACTGTGACCATGCAAGTCCACGGCTGTCCTTGTGCACGATGAAGTGAGTTATTACACAACTGAAAGACCGCGGCTCCATGCCGGAGGGTGCTTTTGTCTTTCCTTTCACGCCAGCTCCAGAAGCCTCTCAGCCAAGCCTCCTCATGGCATGTGCTATGCTTACCTGTGATTTATTGATGATAATCATGGGGCAAGCCATTTGTAATCAAATGTACAACAAAGACATTCTCGTGCTGAGAGGGAGTGATAACGCACCATTTAGTAATTTTTGTGCAGTCAGTAATTTGGAGAATGAATGATAATTTCCCAAACCAAAAATCTGCAATGACAACCCTTAGTGCTATTCACCTCGTGATTAAAGATACCTTCTTATCCATGTCTTGTGATAAATTCCTTTTATTAGGTCCACTTACGTGGGACTTTATCTTAATCATCTTAAGTATGGGGCAGTCTCTGTGGTGAGGTTGGGTCGTTTTTCATTACAACCTCAGACATGCTCTATGAAGTAAATAAATACCAGTCAGTGATATGAAAACAATAATTTGAATGAAATGGGTTTCGCTAACACAATATTCTCACTCACTGTATAGAGCATTTCTGCACAACGGGAGATGCTGAAGAACAGGGGGTCATCTCTTACATCCACCTGAGCAGGATGGCCTGTCCAATAGGAAAACTGGATATTTTTGACCATCGTAACACTGAGCAACATCAATGCACCACATTGTTATGACCTGCACTTTCTCAATTCCAGCAGTATTATTTAAGCCAGCAAGGAAATGCAGCTCTCATGGTTTTGGCTTTTCAAGTAGAAGCGCTGCATGAAAAGCCAAGGTGATTTTAGTAGCTGGCCAGGATCTCTGTTTGATGATCCTCATGCTGTAATGCTTTATGGAGTCTCTGTTCAAAACTGGGGGATGAGGTGCTGGAGGCGGTTGGTTTTAAGCTAAACTGATATTCCTCTCCATGTTGCTGGTGCAAATCCAGGCTGGGAGCTGCCATTCAACAGCATGATGAGAGAGCTTCATTCTCCATTTCTGAGAGGGAATTCTCCATTTCCATTTTCAGAGGGACATGGACAGGCTGGATCCATGGGCCGAGGCCAATTTGTGAGGTTCAACAAGGCCAAGGTCCGGGTCCTGCACTGGGGTCACAACAACACTACAGGTGTGGGGAAGAGTGGCTGGAAAGCTGCCCAGCGGAAAAGGACCTGGGGGTGTTGGTCAACAGGCGGATGAATATGAGCCAGCCATGTGCCCAGGTGGCCAAGAGGACCAGCAGCATCCTGGCTTGTATCAGGACTGGTGTGGCCAGCAGGAGCAGGGCAGGGACCGTGCCCCTCTTCTGGGCACAGGTGAGGCCTCCCTTGGAATGCTGGGTTCAGGGTTGGGCCCCTCACTCCCAGGACATGGAGGGGTTGGAGCGTGTCCAGAGAAGGGCAAGGAAGCTGGGGAGGGGTCTGGAGCCCAAGGCTGCTGGGCAGCGTCTGGGGGAGCTGGGGGTGTTCAGCCTGGAGAAGAGGAGGCTGAGGAGAGACCTGAAAGGAGGTTGTAGTGAGATGGGTGTCAGTCTCCTCTCCCAAGTAACTAGCAATAGGACAAGAGGAAATGGCCTCAAGTTGTGCCAGGGGAAGTTTAGATTGGATATTAGGAAAAAAATCTTCCCCAAAAGGGTTGTCAAGCACTGGAAGGGGCTGCACAGAGAGGTGGTGGAGTCCCCATCCATGGAGGTGTTAAAAAAAACTGTAGACATGGCACTTCAGGACATGGTTCAGTAGGCGTGGTGGTGTTGGGTTGACAGTTGGACTTGATGATCTTGGAGGTCTTTTCCAACCTTAATGATTCTATAATTCTATGATTCTATCATTCTGAGTGCAGATGCTTGCTTCTTGGACATCATTGTCAGAGCTAGCAGAGCGGCTGGCTGGTCCTGGAGGCTAGGTGGTCCTCTCCTCTGCATTACATCTCAACATCTCCACAGAATCCACCCTCATGTTTGAAGGAGAAACATGTCCCCTCCACAGTTCCCTTGTGATCTGCACATCTGCCTCATCCCTTTGGCACTGTCCTAAGTTCAGATAAAACTCCACAGGGCAGAAACGTGGGGTGTTTTTTTCAAAAGGCAATGGAGGGCAAACAGGGAATTCCGCTTCTGCCACAGGTCTGGGTTATGGTCTTCACTGGTATTGCCAGCACAGAAAAGGATTTGATTTCTACAGCACCGATAGCATTTCCATAACAAGCTGCAGTGTCTACAGCCCAGCATTGGGAATAAACAGCCTTAAAGGTGAGGGCAGAAGACAGACTGCCAGCCCCACTACCAGGTAGTTTGGACTTTGGTCACCTACTGAAGGCCAAACATGGGCTGAAATGGTTTCCTGTGGTGCTTGGGTCCACGATCTCTTTGTGTAGCTTTGAGCACACAGCTCCCCACTCCTCTCTTTCCTCTCCTTGTTGCAGCTGTGATTTAATTCCAGACAGGCAGCAAAGTTTAGAAACATGCAGATCATTCCTGTTCTATCTTAATCATCCTCACTGGGGAAAATAGAAGAGGAAAGCTTTTTAAAACACTTGGATAAAATGAACTGAAACGATGAAGTGCATTAAGAACAGGAAAATCTAAATGAGGTGGAAATAATGTCTTAATTGGAAGGACACATTTTAATCTTCTCTCTCTTCTGTACTTACATGAACACACACACATACAATGGTAACGCAGGAGAATAAAGCATAAACTGGGAGGCTGCCTTGGCGCAGCAAAGGCAGAGCTGGCTGATCAGACACCGCTCAGTCTTCGGCAGCTCTGCACATCCCAATGCCTGCACTGAGGTCTTAAGGCCAACGGCCATGGCTGCAGAAACCTGCCACTGACAAAATGTCATTGCAAGCTGCTCCCATTATGCTGCTTAGACAGATAGGAAGCGCCCATCTCAAGAAGTTGACTGTAGACAGTACCTCTAACCAACAACCTTATGCAGCCAAGGTAGGATTCGGCTAGGTGTCTACATGAGGTTAGGCACCTCCATCGCCATTCCGGGAGCTGCAGTCAATAACTGGTGGAGTCCATAAAGGTGTTCAGTTGAGCAGCTGTGAGTGTCAGCTTTGAGGTGTGAATTTGTGACCCCGAGGAGTGTCAGAGCGCAGATGAACCCTTTGGTGACAACCAGTGATGGAGAACAGTCCACCCTGTAGCCTTCTGGGATGGTCGTACAGCTAAGGTCCTAGCACACCCACCCAGCAACTGAGCAAGCAGGGGACTGACTGCGGTTTGATACGCCACTGCTCACGTTTATGATACAAAAGAGTTTTCCCCTCTGGCTTTACCGGTTATACAGCAAAAAACAGTTTCTAAACGGAGAATTCATGATGCTGCCAAATAGGTCCCAATCATCATCTGCCAGTAGGGTTGGACTTTTTGACATGATCAGAAAAGGAATCCTTTACACAGAGAAGATATCAAAGATGACGTGTGACTCTCTCCATTGATCTGAAAAGAGGCAGGTCACTGGATGAATTTGGGATTTTAATTTTATGAATAATCTTTTGAAACATGCTCATTGTAGTGCTTGATAGAGTCTGTTTCTCTCTTGATCTCTGCTGATTATATATTTTCTTCTAAATGGTATCTCTCATTGCTAATATGCTACTATTATTCAAAGTGATTAATTGAAGTCTTTGGTCAGATCTGTATCTGGATATCAGCTTTAACCATGTATGTGCCATACTGAAGTCACATTCTTGATCTGTACCTTCCTGAGGCACAGGGCATCATCAAACATTTTAGAGACTCCGGTGGTTTTAGCATCATAGAATTGTTCAGTTTGGAAAAGACCTTTAAGATCATCAAGTCCAATGGTATTGATGTGTATTTTATTTGACTGTGTGCTTTGTTTCCACGACAGACAATGCAATAAGAGACAAAATCAAATAGATGTGGTACTGCTGGCTCCTGGAGATCATCCACAACATTCATGACTCCAGGCCACTCCTAACACAGTTTTATGAGCTGGAGCTTTCCCATTCACCGCTGCTCAGCCCAGTGCCCATCATTCCGAATCACCAGGCAGTCTTCCAGTGGAATAGCAGATGGATGCTGGATGGATAAACCCATGCAGTCTCCACGGGTGTGCCTGGCCCATCACTGTACTGAACTATTAAACCTGGCTTAGCTGCTCATCTGTTCTGCTCTGGAAGGTTTAAGATGATTTAAGATGCCTCTCAATCATTGGGCTGATGATCTGACCTTCTTCCAGATCTGCTACAGAACCACTTGAGAAAGAAGTTGCAGAAAAGTCATTTATAGACTTCCTGGGGAGAAAACAACTGGGAAGAAGCCTTTTAGCTGTTACATCTTCATTCAGTTTAGTTTAGGTTGAGGGGGAGGATGAACGAAGACAGGCAATACAAAATCACACGGGAATGTGATGGATAAGAAAACTGCCAACGATGGGCTTGTCAGACCTGGAAGAGGACACCAGCATGAGGGATGAAGGCAGATGTTGGCTTCCCAGGTCAGGAGGGACAGACTCAAAATCTCCTCTCTGACAGGTATGGGCTGCTTAGGCTGCTGAACTCTCTGCTCCACTTCTAACAACATAAATTCCTAAGTGAATCATCTGCAAAAATAAATATTGAGGGTAAAATTTGCTCCCCTCTGACCCTTGGAAATATGAATACAATGGCTCCAGCAGCAGGGCAGGAGAAACCTGCCACCTGGATATTGCATTTTGGGTTGGATTGATGGAGGATGCTATGGTATCAGGAGCTGATGTGAATATCGCTCTGGCAATGATTTGAAAGATGTGACAGGGACGTGCAGCTCACAGAGGGTGGCAGCCAGGAGTGGGCTGCTGTCATCATCCCCAATACCTGCTGTCCACACATGGGGATGCTGCTCGAGGTGGACACACGAGGGCTCTCTGCCCATGCTCTGCCTTCCGGAGACACCCCGGACCCCCTTCCTTGGGTAGCCAAGATCAGGCCCTGGGTGGACCAGGATGCTTGGGCCATCCCGGGGCTCAAATCACAATTAAATGAATCACAATTAAATAGCAGTGCAGTGCGAGGAGTGGAGCGAAGGGCCGGCTGCGGCAGCAGGATGCCTGAGCCATCCTCTGTCGGCAAAGTGCTGAGACAACAAACTTAACCTCTCTGTCCACCGCGCGCCTATCAGCCATGGTTATTAAATCCCACAAAAGGAAGAAGAGGAGAAGTGAATAGGGTTGAAAGAAAAAGCACTTTCCCCATTTGGATTACCTCCTACAGAACAGGACCTGCCAGTGAAAGGCGGAGAGTGTAATTGCTGGCCTGAAAGAGAGGGAGAAAAAAAAAAAAGAAAGAAAAAAAAACCTATAAAAGGAAAGAAAGAAAGAAGGAAGGGGGGAAAAATTGATAATGAACAATTCATCCTCTGAGCTAACAGTTAATTAATTCTGAAAATATCTGTCAGGCTAATGGGGGGGGGGGCTGTGCCACTGAACACAATCAGTAAAATAATAATAACAAAAAGGGGGAAAAAAAGAAGAAAAAAATATTTTTTAAGGTGTTGCTATCTTCTTAGAGACCAGGCCCTTGGCTTCCCAATGTCATTCTCAACACAATTTTTTTTCTTCTCTCCCTTCCTCTCTTTTCAGAAATTGTTCTCATGAATGATTTATATATGTCTAGTTATCTGGAGTGATTTCTATGGACCCGGGCGCATTGCTGCATAATTGTTAATTTTAATGCCATAATAGCTTCAGATGGAGGAAGAGATTAGGCGTTTATTGCACAATTAAATGAAACATACTTGAGAATCACAAAAGGTTCCGTAATTATTTCAGACCATTAATAAAATGGGCATTAAATTATATGGGACACAAAAGGGAAAGGAAATAGATTTTCATTACAGCAATAGAAGCCGAGAGTAGTAATAGATCCTTGTTGAATTCTCTTTCTCTCTCTCTCTCTCTGAAATTAATTGTTGCCCGGCTTATTTCAAAGCAAAATAAAAGAGAAATAAAGTGTGTTAAAGAACCTCTGATGAAAGGGCTTTGTTTGATAAGGACAATAGCCAGTGATACACTCTGGGAAAAAAAAAAAGAAGAAAAAAAGGGAAAAAAAAAGAGGAAGATTTGATTTTGGCTTCCTGCCCTCGGTCCTGAAGGTGGTACAAGGGCTTCGTGCGCACACACAAGAGCCTCTCCTCCTGTTTCCAATGCCACAAGGCTATGACGGACGGAAGGGAGGACCCGGAAAGTTCCCCTGTCCATGTCCAAGTGCCCCTGGAGGTGTGGCCAGCTGTGATTTTGGCACCAGGGGCAGAAGACTTGGCAGAAATGCCGGTAATGCCGCCACAGAGGTGGGGGTGTGGTTTTTGGCTGTTTCTAGATAAGACCCCACGTGATCGATTCACCTTGGATGGAAGATCCAGGTTGTACCACAGAGCTGGAAGCTCACTGATGTTCAAAGTGCACCGTCCAGCCCCACCAGAGCCTGGAGACCAGCCCCTGGGAAGCTCTAAGGAGCTGGGTGAGGAAGAGCTCCTATTGCCTATGGCAAGGACAGCCCAGAGCAATCTGGACCTGAATGCCATCAAACCCTCACCTTTGGGCTTGGGAAGGTCCAAACACAGGACCCACCCGAAAAGCGTGTCACCTCCCGTGTCACAAGAGCCCAGGGATCAGCAGGGACAGCCCTCCCTATAAGCTCTGACTTGCGGCTCCTTATTCCAACATTATTATTTCCATTATTTCCAATGACAAAATGGGGGGCATGAGCAAGATCTTCTCTCCTCCTTGAAATGAGGGCCATCCCCAAAATGCAGTGCTGATGGGAGGAGCCAGACGCCCACTGGGGCAAGTTTTCAGGGGTACTGGAAGTAAAAGGTGGCACCTCTTAGCAGTTATAGAATTCCGTGGGTCTAGGTTATTTGGGTGGGTTTGAAGATCTCACACTGCTTTCAGGCTCCTCACTGCAGTTGAAAATGTGCCCTTGATCCTCGCAGGGTTTGTATGGATCTGAGTGTCCAGCAGTACAATTAAGAGTGAAAGAGATCAAAAGAGGGTCATTTGGAGCTCATCTGCCAGACTACCAGTCTGACTTCACTGGCCTTAAACTCCTCTGAAAAGCCAGAATGAAAAAAATTACTTCTTGGTGCTTGGTCTGTGAAATGATGTGTGTGGCCAGGGCCTGGCACAGCTCACTAGAGGGGTTGCAGAGGTTTTCAAGAAGATCTCTTCCTTACAGAAAAAGAAAAAAAGAAGAAAAAAAAAGAAGAAGAAAAAAAAGAAGGAAAAAAAAAAAGAAAAAAAAAAAGAAGAAAAAATAAAAGAAGAACAAATAGGAGAAAAAAGAAGAAAAAATAAAATAAGAAAAAAGGAAAAAAAGAATAAAAAATAAAAAAGAAGAAAAAAGAAGAAAAAAACAAGAAGAAAAAAGGGAAAAAAAAGAAAAAAGAAAAAAAGGGAAAAAAAGGTCTTGGCAAAGCAAAGTTTATCAGAGAGAATGCTATGTCTGAGGAAACCAGAACCAGCTCCCCCATCACTCCCAGTTGAATTTGCCAAGCAGGGAAGCCATCTCCTTGCCTGGCTGCAGGAACCACAGGGGGATCGGGAACAAGGAGCATCCAAATGCAGGAATAAAGGAGCCAGCAAGGGTCCCTTTTCCTGGAGCACAACTGCGCTGGAAAATGCAGCTCGGCTGACGCAGATCAGACACATGGCAGCTATTTTTAGGCTCCGTGCAGCGCTTTACTTAGCAGTGGTGCTCTGGGCCTGCCCCCGTTCCCACCGGCACCAGGAGAAAGCGATCGCTCTATGGAGAGGAAAGGGCTTCAGCTGCCCATGGGTATGGGTGACGGGAAGCTGGTGGTGGGAACTGCTCCTGAAAAAACACGGCGGGTTTGCAGCAGCTGCTTGTTGGGGCAGTGGTTGAGCTCTTGCCTTCTTCAGGGAAGAGGAAAGAGGCAGGGGAGGTAACGGGGTGCCCCAGCCACCTCTGCGCTGCTGCATTTTGGGGGGGCTCTGGGCAAACCAGAGCAGGCAGGGAGATATTTCTGCTGTCGCTGCACCTGGGTGGAACTCTCCCATGACTCTGGCCTGTGGAGAGCAGGGAAGTTGGGACAAGGGACAGCAGTCCCCAAACCCTCCCAGCCTCCTTTCCCAGTGCACCCGTGCAGATGCAGCCTGGTGTCCAGCACCACGCTGAGCACCTGAAACTCATTA
Source organism: Gorsachius goisagi (assembly GCA_018403395.1). Classification (NCBI taxonomy): domain Eukaryota; kingdom Metazoa; phylum Chordata; class Aves; order Pelecaniformes; family Ardeidae; genus Gorsachius; species Gorsachius goisagi. The sequence continues at coordinate 19,936 of BOSO01009378.1, read as the reverse complement.
GCTGAGCATCTGAAGCTGATTAGGCCCAAAGAGGAGACCAGCAGAAAAGGAGTTTGACACAGAAAGAAATTGGACAAAAAAAATATTTGGAAAAATATTTGGAAAAAAAAAAAAGAAAGGGGCCGGTGGTGGTGTAAGGGGGAATGCTCATCCACGGCGGGGGGGGGGGAGCAAATCGGAGCCTAAGCGGCAAAAAAATGAAGTTAAATAGCTGTAAACTGCAATAAAGAGGCTGTGGGCTGCTGCGCCAGTGCCCTCTCCTGGGCAGAGGGAGGGATGCGGGGCCGGTGCGGCCGGGGAGGGAGCGGGGACCCCCGGGGGAGGGAGCGGGGAGCCCGAGGAGGGAGCGGGGAGCCCGGGGATGGGAGCAGGGAACCCCAGGTAGGAGAGGGCAGCCCCGGCGTGGGAGTGGGGACCCCCAGGTGGGAGCGGGGAGCCCTGGGCATGGGGCCGAGCTGTCCGAGGAGACGTGCGGTGCAGCCCTTCAGGCAAGCACGAAGCTCTTCGCTGATTTGGTGCAATAGCAACTAAGCAAGAGGATACTTAAAAGGAAAAGTAAGAAGCTAAAGGGAGGCTTGGTCAGGAGTGGGGCGGGGGAGAGGAAGTCTTAGGGACATGAAAGAAGGTTGGCATTAGAGGAAAATAAATAAGATAAAATAAAACATGAACAATACAAAGTATTAAAGTGTGTCTAAAAAGGATGGGGAAAACAGACTTAAGTGCAGTGGGAGATCAGCCATGTCACCCAGATGAAAATAAGTAAGAAGAGGACTCAAGATGCAGGGTGAGTTTGATTTTTGCATGAGGGGAAGTTCTGCTTTTTCCAGGCCAGCTCTCGGAGGGCTGACTCACGGCACAGGGCACCTCCCCGACACAGGCATTGCGATGCCTTGCCCTCTTCCCAGCCAGGACGTTCCTCATGGAGTGGGTCACCTCGCTGGGGGAGAGGAAAGATGCCTTGTCCTCTGCCTGGGGGCAGCAGTGCCCCCCCCCCCCCATCTCCCAATGCCCAAGGGCAGAGGGGTTCCCGCTTTGTGCCACTTTGGACTCAGCTGTGTGCGTCGGTGTCACACAAGGGCTCACAGCAAGCTGCCTCTTATAGGTCTTGAGAGGAACATCTGCAACCCATGTCCAGCTGTGTGCGACTTCGGAAATGTTGCAGTTGTATTCTAAGGAGGCAATGGCCAGGGGAAGGACCTGGAATCCAGGAACTTGATGGAGCACAGGGACAAAATGGAAGCAGGAGGAGACAGCTAATCCCAGTGTAATCCCTTGATGTGGGACCTGAAAGGCAAAGTTGAGGCCCAACGTCACCCCACTGTGCCTGGAGCTGGGGAAGAAGGAAGCTCAGGGCCAGCAGTAGCTGGAGCCTGAGGAAGAGGAGCAGGGAAGGAGCAGCTCTGAGAACGCTCCAGGACAGGGGACCCTTGAGGAATACATCAGAGGCATCATGGGACGTGGAAGATCCTTGCTAAATGCAACCTTAGTGAGCAGCCTTAGTGTGCAGCCTTAGTGAGCAGCCTTAGTGCACAGCCTTAATTCACAGCCTTAGTCTGTCTTTTGGTTCTAGGCAGATAATGCAGGTTATTGGGCACTGCGGAGGGGTCTCCAGAAGCAGGTTTCATTCTGAGTCTCTTGGGTGAGCAGGGAGGAAGGCAGTTCCACTCTTCCTTGCCCTTATAGCACATTATGCTTTAAACGTAGGCAGGGTTTTCATGCAGACACAAGCAGGAAATATCTTGCCTTCTGATAACCCCCCATGGGGTAGAGGAGGAGTCCCAGCTCAGTGCTTTCCCTTAGGAAAGCCCAAGTGGATCGACCGGCGGTGAACAACTCCAGCTCTCCTGGCCACGTGGCCTCAGACAGCCTTCCCCAGCCCTGCCGTGGGCTGGGAGTAGTGCTGAAGCCAACACAGCCCCATGCTCCGGCTCCGGTTCGAAGGGGCTGTGGCTCCTGACAAGCCTTGTGCGGATAACACGCTTGGCACCAGCATGGGGCGAAGGGAGGCGGGAGCAGCGACGAGTGCAGCCCTGCGTCCTGCAGCCTCCCGGGCCCCAAAGCAACTCCACGCTAATCACTCGCTTCCCCCACATGAACACTGGGAAAGCCATGATCTGACAGCTTCACCTGCCCTGGCAGAAAGCCCAGCATTTGTGGAAAATTCAGGAATTCCAGGATTTGCTCCCCTGGCCAAGCAAAATGTCTGCTCCCTATCACCCCCCGCCCCAGTACCTCAGTTCATTTTGATGGTCACTATTGAAAAGAGTCACCGTGTCCTGGTGGCCACAAACCCATCCCACAGCCATCAGCAGTGATCACACGAGCTGCTGTGGTTGTGGTCTTGCAGAGAGCAGAAACCTGTGGCCACTGCCCTCTATGCACTCCCAGTTTCCCTTGGTTCAGGGCTGCATGACAACAGGAGAGCTCATCTCCCTTTCATTAACAGGGGCTAATGAGCACCCTCATCCATACCCTTATTCCGAGCACCAAAATGATGTTGACCCCAGTGATGCTCCAGAGAAGCCTGGCCTAGCTAATCCAAACCAGGCTGCCAGAGCTTGGGGCATTGGAGAGCAGCATTCATCATGCAGAAATAGGGGAAACAGTGTAAGAAAAAACCCCAAAAAGCAAAAAACCAGCATGAACATCTTGGGGAAGGGGGCAGCTGTTTTGTTTCCAGCTGAAGTCAGCCACGCTTGAACACAAAGGTCGCCATTGGCAAAAAAAAAAAAAAACCCGGAAAGAAAAAAAAAAAGGGAACTGGTGAAGCCAGTGAGGCTGGATTAGAATTTCCTAGATGGGGGTCAGAGAGGGGAAAGCTTTTAGCAGTGATTTGCACTCTTCAAATGAAAGCTTTAGGATTTCGCTCCACTTCAAAGAAAAGATGCCCAGCCCGAGTGCAGCCCCTCCTCGTCGCGCCGGGCAGGCAGGAGCAGGATTAGCACTGCTCACATGTAAGCGGAGGGAGTGGGGGGCTCACGCCTCACCTTCCACCCTGTGGAAAACTTGCAGGGAAGATTTCAAAGCCCCGGCACAAAGATTGAGCTACCCGGCTTCCGTTGACCGTAGCATCGGCCAAACAGCAGGATCCCCAGGCAGAGCTTCCCGATCTGGCTCCCTCCTCCCCAAAAGACACTGCTGCTCTTTTGGTTTGGGGTGCCTGTCAGGGGTGTAGGAAGGATGCCCATCAGCTGAGCCCATCCTGCAGCTCTGCCACTTGCCACTGGTGCAGGAGCTCAGCAACAGGCGCAGCCCGGCCCCGGGACGCAGGGGTTGGTGTCTCCTTCCCTACCACCGACACTAGTGCGGAGCCATCGAGCTCTTGTACAGTGGAGTCCTGACCTTGTGCATACCCCTCTGGCTTATTCTTGCAGACTTTTAAACCCTGGTCAGCCCTCAGGACATCCTAAAATGCTTCTGGCACCTCCCCGTAGCTTGACACATCGACCCTCCCCTCCAGGGTCTGGCATTTCTTTGCCGTTTCCCTGTCCCAGGCAGGTTGGCTCAGCAGCCCCAGCCCCAGCCGATGCAGGCTGCGAGCTGGTCCTTCCACTCCAGTGGCACTGAGCTATTCCGGCGTGGCTGGGACCTGCCTGCGCTTTTCCACACGCCGGTGGAAGCGGGAGTGTTTCACGAAACTGGCCTGTGCTCTCAGCCCCACTCTGTGCTGGTGAAATCGCTGCTATATGGGGCCAAGGATTTGGCCGCCTCCTTCTGCAGTCCCCCTCATCCCTTCCACAGCCCCCCGCCAGCTCCGGCTGCTGCCCCCATCTCCTCCCCACCCACAGTCCACAGCTAAAATACCTGCTGCTGCCTGCCCCCCGCTCTCATACCACTTCCCAGAGGGGCAGAGCAGGGCATTAACGCTCCCCTTTAAACACCTTCTGCCTCTTTTTTTTTTCTTTTTCTTTTAGCTGTGATGCTAAAACATTGCGGGCACAGCAGCACTCCGGTGTTTCAGAGCATGTGTTCTCCCGAACAACAGCTTAAATGCTGCTATCCCCACTGTGTCCCCCTGCGTCCCCCTGCATTTCATCCTACTTTGGGTTTGTAGTGTTACCCTTCTCTCTTCCTTTCTCCCTTTTTTTTAGGCATTATTCATTTCAGATTCCAAAATGTGGAATATCGGTAAAGCCATTTTTCTTAAATGGAAATTTTCCAGAGCAGAAACATTCCTGTTTTGCAAGGGAAACAAACAAAAAAAAAACCACCCACATTTGCATCCTTGAAATATCCTGTGCTAGAATAAAAAGTCCCTTCCAAGGGAGGAGGGCTTGAACATGAACATCGGGTGACTGCAACAGAAAAATGGAAATGGGCAGGATTTTTGCAAACACCTTTTTTGTGCTTCTGCCTTAGAAATGAAGCAAAACATTCAGAAAAAAAATAAAATAATCTGAAACACCCAGGATGTAATTTTAGTGTCCATCCATGGCTATGAAAATAAAACCCAGATTTTGAAGGAAGGACAAATGCATTGAAAGCCACGCTGCCCAGCTTTACTGTGGCCAGGGAGGTGATAGCAAGGCTTCGAGCAGGAGCCAGCGGGTTTACCTGGCAGGAGGAGCCTGCCCAGGAGTCCTTTCCTCGCAAACAGGCGCTGCTCGGATGGGACCTTGGGAGCAGAGAGACCCGGAGATCACCGAGCTGCTGCTGGGATGGAGCAGTCCGTGCCTGGGGATGTGCCTTCCCATCCCACTTCATTTCTGGACCGTTTGGTCCTGAGATCCTGCTGAGGATCAGGAGCGAAGCCCCCTGAGCTGGGCTCCCAGCCGCATAGCTAACAGGCCACGATGACAGGCATGGAGTGAGTCAAAGAGAGGGAGTCTTTGGGCTGCAATTAAACACTCAGCCAGGTCTGATTAATTGGAAAAGAATCCACATCCGTAAACGGAAGAAAATGCTCTGCTCACTGCACATGTCAGGGCAGCAATGGGGAGCAGCAGAAGGCATCGCACGGCCGATCTCCCTTCCCTCGGGACTCCTCCACACCTCTAACCCAGGGGGGAAACCGTGTGCTGGGACGCTAACAAAGCCAGGAGCTGGTGAGAAGCAGCCATGCAAGAAGGAAAATGAGTCAGTTTGGGGGGGAACATGCCACCGAAGAGCAGCGTACAGACAGAAATAAAACTGCAATCTTCACTTTATCTCAGTGGTGCTGCTCGAGTAGAAACGTGTCGTGGTCCCACAGGGGAAGACCCTGGTGTTAACATGGGAATAACAGCAAAGAAAGGGGCTAAACTGCTTATTTCCTCTGCTTCGATTAATTTTGGAGGCCACCTCCTCCTGTGCTGCTGGCTGACGACAGCTTGAGATGCTGAAGTCGCTTAATTGTTACGAATCCCTGGAGCATTACTGCAAGCCACGTGAAAACACGGAAGGGAGCAAAAACCACCCGTGATTCTGGTGAGACCATTAATGTTGTGAAACAGGGGGATTCATTAGTTTGGGGAGCGCGTGCGACCAGTTCACTCATCTGCAGTGAGCCCCCTTCATATCAAGGGAGGTGTGGCCCTTTGGGTTAAGATGGGACTCGTCTTTTGGAAACCGCTGAGCTCCGATTTAAGGCCTCCAGTGGCTGGAGAAATGAAGGACGCCGGCAGAGATGAAGCAGAATGAGCCCCTGGCTGAGGACGTGAGGGTGCTGTTGTGTAGTTGCTTATGTCTCTGCATCCTAAAGGCGGGCACTAATCAATGCAAAGTTGCCTTCATCCCGGTAAAACTGGGCAACGACAGCTCCTTTGGCCTAAAAAACCTGATGTTTCCTCCAGTGCAGGAGCTACGTAGACCAGAGCCTCAAGCAAAAACCAGCACTAGGGCAGGGCTGGGAGGGAAGGGGATGTGACAGTCTGGAGTGGCCCTGTATGCTTCACATACCCACCATGTTTGGTAGGTCTGAGAGACGACTTGTTCATCACAAGCCATGGAATCACAACAGGCAGAGCACCAAAGGGAAGTGAAGATGTTTCTTTCGGGCTTTTGCCCTGGACTGTGTTTGGCTGGATGGGGTAGCCCAATCTCACACCTACAAATGGTCCTTCCTGGGGGAGGGTGGTGATCGGGGGATTTACCGGCATGTCCCACACCCCACACCAGAGGGAGCGTGAAAAGTCAGTGCTGCGCACAATGCACTCATTCTTTCCTCCTTGTCCTGCAAATTTGTAGCTGTTGATTAAATCCCTTTTCAGAGGGGAGCATTACAAGGCTCCTACATGCTTTCCCAGGCAAAGACCTCTCTGCTCCTTCTGTGTTTTCATTCTCGCGTTGGCCTCTACCCGATGAATAACAAAAGTAATTGGATGTGTTTAAATAGCACTGCTCATTATTGTTTGGCGAGTAATCAGACAAGTCTCCTGTCCCCTGCAACCTGACCACGACGTGCCGCTGTGGAGGAAGGTCAGCCATGGCTCCTCCTCCTACTACTCTCCTCCCACCCACCTTCCCTCACCTCACCACCCAGTCCAAGTTGGGCGTGCAAATTGTATTCCATGAATAAGTCTTCTCTCCCTCCATGGCCAGCGGGACACTGGAAGGTCATTGAGACAACCTTGAACAGTTTGCTTGTTGGAGTGGTGACTGCCTGCAGAGGCAAAGCGCTTGAACGGAGGAGGTGGGGCTGATCCGCTGTGCTGCTTTGGTTTCTCGGCATCTGGGATTGAGGTAGACAGTATAACAGAACAGACCGAAACACCGTTCATCTGTCTTCCCCAGTGCATTCTGGCTGGCATGCGGAGAACGTATCACCTTGGAGTGTTGACTCTTGGGCAGCACTGGTTGGCCTCTACCAAAGCCTGGGTGTCAGATGCATAGGTGGACGCCAATGCTCTTGGGTCTGACTGCGGGTCAGAGTGGTCTCGGTGAGGACCACCGTCCCCACGCCAGCACCAGTCTTTGTTTGAGCAGCCATGTTTCCAGGAGAAGCAGGGGATTCCTGCCTGGTGGAGCAGGTCTGCGCCAAGCATCTCTGTGGTCCTCCCTCCTTGCTCCCATCGCTCGCTAAAAAGGCAGGGGAAAAAGCAGCCCCATCACTGATCTGGGCTCAGAAGCAGCAGCAAATGACCCGAATATCAATTCAGATGTAGATATCAGACCAATAACGAGTGTTTGCCAACAGCCCATTGGCCACACGGCTTCATATGAGCCGTGCCACATCTCTTTATTATGACTAATAGATACACTTGCAGAAATCAGAATGTATTTCCAAGTGATTCATGAGTGCATAGGAAAAGGAAGTGGGGGGGAACAACAGACTAAATACACCTGGTAATTTATTTGCTATGAATAATTTGAGCAGCCCCAAGTGACGGAGATATCTTAGTTATTTATCCTGGGGGTGAAATTTGCAGGTGCTGCAGACTGGCTGTGCTCCGGAGCAGGTCCTCCCTGTAATGTTTGCCTCCCCCGCTCCGCTATAAACCTCTGTGGCCATATTTGGAACAAGATATAAGACGTGTTTCACCCAAGTCTTTCATTAATTGCCGTTTCTGGAATCTCCTGCCAGCTAAATTATTCCCTGCGGAATCCCTGTCTCAAGGGTTAGGAAAGGGTTACTGAACGTGCCTTCCCGTTTGGGCTGGGTGGAAATAGTGTTGGCTTTTATCTCCAAAACTGTAAAGAACAAGCAGCTGCTGGAGAGATGGTAGTCTTGTAAATCATCGCAATAAATAAATAATGAAGCGGGCACATCGCTCCATCGTAGGCACAGCTCTGTGGAAGGGCTGAGTGCCGGACCTCGACCCCGCAGGGCCGGCTCCAGAGGAGACATCCCTGGCTGCCCTTCTTTGCCCTGCCCCGGAGCGGGTGGTTTGCCCTCATGTGGCTCCTGGAGAGTGTTCACTGCAGTTTTGGGTCCAGGTCGTTGGAGTTTTTCCTCGTGGGTTGCAAGAGAGGAATTTTCTGGAGCCCAGCCCCACTGTGTTAGTTGGCAGGATAGCTAACACGAGCGGCGGCTCCTCCGTATCTCACGTTTTGTGGCACTGTTTTGTAACTGTAGGGTTTTGTCTTCTGGCACCACCGTACTGCGACGCATGTCATTATTTTTGGCGTTAAAATTCAGAGAGATTTTTCCATCAAATATCTTTGTATTTGTTTCCAGAAACAAATGATTAACATTAGTATTCATTAGTATTCGTGTTAACAATTGATAAAGGGCCCACTACTGTAGTATCTGTGCATAGCACACAAAATTAAATTAAAAATATAATAATTTCCTCAAGCCATGATCATATAATCTGTACCATCCCCCAAAACTAGTTCCTGAGACTTCCCCCAAAGTTGACTGCGGAGGGATCTGTTTTCTAATGAAAAAGGGCCCGGAGTCAGGGATGCTGCAGTCAAATGAGCAGGACCAGGCTGGGGAGGGCTGGAGAGGGCATGTACGGCACAACCCAGGAATGCTTTTCAGTAACGCCAGGCCAGGGCAGCTCTGCTCCCAGCCATCGTGTCCGTCCTGTGGCAGAGTTGGTATGCCTGGATAAGGCTGCATCCCCCACCTGGGCAGGGTGAATCTCCAAATGGCTCAAGGGGTAAGGGTCTTCTCCATCCAAATGCTTTTCTGCCTCCATCCCTCTGGCTGACCCAGTTTTTTGGAGTCCAGCAGCAATGTTTCCCTCTCTCCTGGTTCTGCAGACTGGTTTCACAGCCTCGCTGGGCAGGAGGTCAATCTGACACCCAAGGAGGGTGCTGGAGACCGTCGTATGGCTGGAGACCGCAGCCCTGCCTCTTCCTCTTGAGGAACAGCTTATGCAGTCCTGGTGAGGATGCTGGAGAGGTCTCCCCTTACTGCTGGGGATCCACTGCCAGACGTCCCACCAGCGCATGGGGTCTGACATGGCATCTAACTCACAGCTAACACCCCAAGAGCAGACAGTCCACTCAGAGGCTACATGTAATGTGTGGGCACCTTCCCTGCTCAAGGGCACATGGCTCTGCTGAGCCTCTGGGGGTGAGCCAGCAAGGAGGTTTGCCTCTAAGAGGGACAGAAGCCACCACGAAGCTCCAGCAAGCAACAAAAGGCATCTCGGAGGCATCCGGGCTCCTGCAAAACTGTGTTTGGATGGAAGCCATCACATTTTCAAACAGCATGGGTGGGTACGTGCTTTGTGGTTTTCCTGAAGGTGGTTCACTCGGTGAGGTCAGCACCAGGGTTGAATTTTCAATAAACAACAGAACTGCCTGGCTGTTCAGACCTTGTTTCACCAGTTCAGTCCAAAGCTGCATTTGCCAGACAGGGTTGGCGCTGCCGACCAGTGTCTCAAGGTTTGGCGTGCTTTGCACAGAGTGAAGTCTACTGCAGGTCTTGGATCTGAGGCAGAAGAGCATCTGGCCAACTCTTGCTACCATGGAACAACTCCTGCTTACTGGAGCATCTCTTGCAACCGCGATCCATCTCCAGCAATTCAGGACCTAAACAACAGGCTTAAACCCCCCTGGGTGCTCTGCAGGTTACTCAGATTATTTTGGACTGTCTGAACGATGACTTCTGCAGGGTTATGGCAGACAGCACGTGGCCATCAGTGCTCCTAGAGTCCTACCTTTATACTGGGAATACACCACGGGGAAGAAATGGCCTTCAGTGCTTAAAATATCCCAACCCACCCCTGAGACACTGAGAACGGCTGTGTGAGTGGGGAGAAGAGAGGTCTGGAGTCCTTGCAGTAAGATAAATTGGCTGTTGATCGGATCCTTGATGGGTCTTGAGTGTTACCTTCTCACAGGCTTTGTATTTCTGGTGAATATGTTTAACTCAAGTGCCGTGTCAGTGTATGTGAGAAGAACAGGGAGGAAATTATATAGCTCTTGCGTGGTTTGGTTCACAGAGGTGGGAAGTTAAACATGGGCTTAACCGTGCTGTGGGCCTGGCTGTGTTTATGGGGGCAGATCTTTTGCAAGAGTGGGGCGCATTGACCAAAAAAAATCTAACGCCGCCTTGCCGATGTGTGCCATGCTGACAGATCCCAAATAAGTGGAGTGGGCACAAACTGAACCACCCTTCACTAAAATAACAGAGGCTCCTGAAACTTGGAGCACTGCAGCCCTCAGGGACATCCACGGCCACTGCTTTTAAACGCCATTCATCTCATTCAGATATCCAAATGGAAAAGGCGGGGAGAAGGCACACATTTGCAAGGACCCCGAGCCTATGAACTGGTGTTGGGATTATGTAAATCAATAGAAGGAGTAGTTCTCTCCCTATCTTCGCATCTTGAGCAGGCCCACGCTTTTTGTGTTATTTAACTGTACAAGAAGAATAATGGTGGGATAATACTTTTGAGCGTATCCTCTCCTTGCAGAACACAGCAGTTGGTCATGTTTGCCTGAGCTCCACGTGCTTTCCACACATAGCTTTCGACTCATGTCAGTGATCCAGAAAAAGGTGACTCCAGAGCTCACCTGAAACACCAAACCCTGCGGGTCACTTCCCTTCCCTATCCCAAGCTTTTCATCCAGCCTCTGTGTTTCCCCATGTGTAGCTGGGAATAATCACGGTCCTGTGCTTCATCCCGCACCGCTGAGGACGGCTGTGTTACAGCTGATGAAGCCGTCAGCCTCCCCAGAAACGGAGGCGGGTGAGTACCTGAGATAAACAGTTCAGCCTTGGCACTTTTCTTGAAAGTTGCTGCTTCTATTTCAGAGCTCATGTGCCTGAAAGCCTGTCTGTTTTTTTTTTTTCCCGACTGTATCAGTTGGTCTAATAAAAGATACTACCTTTCCTTACAAGCCTGCTCTGCTCTTCGGAGCTTAGGTTGTTTATCCTTCGCTTCGTGCTGCCGACAAGGACTGAGGTTCCCCACCATACAATATCTAGGAAGTCAATTCTGTGTCAAGCCCCTGGGTTTACATGTGTGGCCATGGTGAATATACTTATTTACTGGAGACACTCACCAGCTCTCCCTCCTGCTGCTTCTGCTGCAGAGAAAACAAATGGTGATCTCCACAGGCCCTTCCTTGGGGATGTGGGCTGATGGACCCAAGGACCTCACGGGGCTCTGCAGCCTCTACCCAAGGTAGAGGAATCCCGTTGGGTTTCCACTGGGCATTTCTCACCCTGGAAAGGGCAGACCCCTCTTTACCCACTCATTAGCTATTATTTAACAGCTCACGTAGCTAAGGAAAGGCCAGGAGTTGGCACAGAGGCAGTGCTGCCCCAGGAGCCTCTTGAAAGGGTGGCACCCAAAGACCATTTGGTGGGTCCTGTGGAGCCCAAGCTACTAGTGGGCTCAGTGCGGGTGGTTTTAGTGCTCTCCACCCTGGCATTAACGCACTTGACAGCGACAGCAATGTCAACCCAAGCCGCTGTCGACCTGGCTGCATCCAGTATTGCTCAATGCAGCACTTCCACGTGAGCACAGAATGATGCTTAATTTTATCGTCTGGGAAGGCTGCTATAATTTGGGGCACTAAATCCTGCTGTAAGGCAGTCAACCCACTGGCCCACTCATCAGGACCTTCACCCCCACTGCCCCCACCCTAGGGGCTGTGAGAAGACCCACGGCAGTAAAATGCACTGGACCTGCCCATGGTGTTGGCAGGGACAGGATTCCCAGCATTGGTGGCTCCCCAGGGTGACCGGCCATGCTGCAGGGTCATCACCTGAGCCGTGAGGGAAATCCCCTGGTGCAAAAATATACATCATCCTCCTTGTTATCAGTGGACTCAAAAAAAAAAAAAAAAGAGTGCTGCAAAAGAAAAATGAACAGATCACCTGCGAGAAATGAGTTCTGTAAATGCATATAGCACTGTGTTAAAGGACGGGGCATTTCTAGGCGATCTCATAGTATCATGGATAGATAAAATGAGCAGAACAAAAATTAAGTTTTCAAAGGGCTGTAAAATTCAGCCTCGGGGTATAAACCTAATTAATGGGGGCCGAGAGGAATCTTTATTTTTGCAGCAAATCATTCTAGAATGCTCTCCCACGGAGTGTGGCACCTTCCCGGGAAGCATCACTTGTTGGCCAGGGCGAGAAGCAGAACCTGGGCAAGCCCGATGGTGGGATGACCCAGTCTGCCGCATCCATCACTGCTACCCTCTTCTGCCACGTATGCGCAGGGGAGCGACCCGCTCTGCTAAACCTCTCCCTGCAGAAGGCTGTAGCTGCGTAACTGTTGGTAGCTGAAGCTGCACGAAGGCTTTGCTCGGGGTTGGGGGGACACGACTGAGCAAGAAATACTGCAAACACGCACAGGGCATAACCCCTAAGTCCGTAGCCTGTTCCACACAGGCTGGGTGAATGCATCGGTGCTCGTATGAGCTGGTGCGTGTGTATTTTACACCTCTCTCTCCCCCCGAAAATATGTGATTAAATGGGTCTTTTTTTAAGATGCAGCACATGTGTGAAGAGATGCATGCACGTGTGTGCATGTCAGATAACCCCCTATGAAGGAAAAGTATCAAAACACCCAGCCCGTGCACTGAGCTGGTTCTGTGTATTGGTAAAAAGCACCAGGAGCGTCACCAGGTCCCGCAGAACAGTGAGGAAGACTGGTGTTCCCAGCGTCTGTGAAAAGCACCGGAGACCTGAAAGTCTGTCCAAAACCCACTCCCTTCAATTAAAAATCAATTAAAGATCCCATCCCTCGCCTCAGCACCTGAAGCATAACCCCCCATTCTTGAAAGATCCATTATTTTCCAGGAACTAAAAGTTTGGAGCAGGGGTGTTTTCCAGTCATAGGTGCCGTGCTCTTCGCCTCTCACTTTTGGCAATTGCAGTGCTGCAAGCCCAACTGCGATTCCTGTGAGGAGGAGCAGGAGGAAGATGAAGGCAGAAATACAGCTCTCTTTATTAGATCTTTATTATATTAGGTTCCAGGCTACATGATCTCATCTAATTTAAAGTTACTCCAAATGAACTACCTCCAAGAACATAATTTTAACATTTCCCTATCAGGCCGTTCTTATCTTTCTGCATTACCCTGATATCATTCAGGAATAATAATCGCGCTGTTGGTTTTGGTGTCTAAACAAGCCGGTGAGGAGAAATGGATTTCAGTCACCACCCTGTAAATCCCTACTGTCCCAAAATAATAATAATAATAATAATAATAATAATAATAATAATAATAATAATAAAGGGTACGAAGTTTATAAAACCCATCCTTGGGGGATGCGCGGCTGCAGCAGCTGCCCTTCCAGGAGAGATTATGTAGGGTAAAAATGGAAGTATTTAAGGAGGGAGGTGTTGGCAGCTTGAAGGAAACCTTTCTTTTCCTCCCTGCCTTTTATTTATTATTTTTTTTTAACGGGGGCATCTAGGGGATGTAAACGAATAAAACCCTACCCGAAATGCCCCGAGCTGATGGGCAAGGGTGTGCAATGCAGCAAGGCAAAGGCACCGGCCAATGGAAGCAAAGCTGCCGGGTTTTTATCATTAATATTGCGAGGCAACATTAACTGATTGGAAAGACTTTTTTTTTTTTTTTTTTCCCCTTTTTTTTCCCCCGGAGCGGGCAGAGCCGTCACTCCCTGCCGAACCATTTGCCTTGCTGGCCGGATTTTTGAGAAGGACGCCAGGTTTCCCTCGTTTAATCTTTGCGAGGGATTGAGGAATGATATAATTCCGCACCCCCCACCCTCCCTCCGCCCCGCCGCCGAAGAATCTGGGAATAAACCAGGAAAACAAAGAGATTTATTATTATTATTATTATTTTAAACGGCGGAGGGGGGGAGACAGAAGGCACCGGGACGGGGAGGTCGGGGCAAGCACGGGTTTAACCGCGGTTTTAACGGGGGATGTTAAGCGCGGCCGCGCACGCCTGGGGCAGAGCTGCGGCAGCCGGGCCCGCTGCTATCGCTGCTTCTACGGGGGAAGTGGGGTAAAAAAAAAAAAAGAAGTTTCCACGCGTGGGACCTTACCCTGGCCACGTCCGAGCACGCAGGCGCCCGCCGGGGCGAACAGCGCTCGGGCAACCCCGCCCCGGCCCGCGGCAAGCGCCCCGACGGGGCTACTAGGACCCACGCGTGGCACGGAGGTCCCGGGGGGGTCACATAGCAGGCACCCGTGAGGGTCGGGGGGGGCAGGCGGGGGGAAGGGGCCGTCTGCACCCCCGTTTTTGTATTTGCGGGTCCGGTCGGGAGAGGCTCGGGGGAGCCCACGGTGGGAGGGGAAAATTTCACCGGAGAAGGTAGGGTGCCGTCCTGGGTTGTGGGTGAGGGGCTGGGGGGTCGTCCCGCCCGCAGTCCCCCCCCAGCTCTGGGCACGGGGGTCCCCGGCGAGGGCTTGGGAAATTCGCGGCGCGTTTCTGGGCGCAACGAAAAAAGCCGCTGGGACGGGGCTGGCGGCAGCAGAGCCAAAGCCTCCGGCGGTGCCGGCCCCGTCCAGGTTAGCGGGCTGTAAATCATATACCTCCCCCTTCCTCCTCCTCCTCCTCCTCCTCCTCCTCCTCTTCCTCCTCCTCCCCGGCCCCGCACGCACACGGCTCTGCCGGGAAATGAAAAGTCATTTATTGCAAGCGGGAAGGAAGAAAGCAGGAAAGAAGGTCGAGGGTGCTTTATACTCTTCTTCTTCTTCTTCCACTTCTTCTTCCACTTCTTCTTCTTCTTCCTCTTTTTCTTTTTCTTCTTCTTCTTCTTCTTCTTCTTCTTCTTCTTCTACTTCCTCTTATTATTATTTTTCTTCTGCTGCTTCTTCCTCCTCTTCTTTTTCTTCTTCTTCCTATTATTTGGAGGAGGGGGTATGTCGGCGCCCACGCAGACCGCACGGCGGGAATCCTCCCCGCGGGGCGGGAGGCGAAGTTACCGGTGGGGCGGCGGCCGTGCCCCGGCGAGGGGTACGGGGGGACCCCGGAGGAGCCGCGGCGGCCGCCCCCCCCCGGCCTGAGACCCCCCGCCCCCGCCGCGCCGCCCGCCCGAATTCTCGTTTCTCTCCCTGGTGGCTCTGGCACTTGGCGGGCAGGGGCGGGCGGGGGCCCGGCGGGGGCTTTTTTGGAGCAGGTTTGTTAACCAAAGCAGGTGCTAAAAACCAATAAGCCCGGAACAAACGCCGTCCCCCCCCCGGGAGCCGGGACAATTGTTTCCATTTAATAAATATTTTCCCCACGGGCGTTTCGCGGGAGGCAGGCAATTATTCAAAGCAAGCCGGGACGCGGGCCGGCTCCCGGGGTTAAGCGAGGCTGCGGAGCGGGGAAGGAGGCGGCGGGGGGCGGCGGGGCGGGGGGAGCGGCCCGGAGCCCAGAGGAGCGCAGTGTTCGCAGCCCCGACGGCGGCTGCGGAGCCTGCAGGGCGCCGGGACCGGCCCCGCTTCGCACACCGGCGGGACGAGGTGGGGGGGGACGGAGAGGATGGGGACGACCCCCTTCGCCCCCCCGTTGTCCCCCTAGCCGCCGTTAGCGCGGCCCCTCACAAAAGCGTGCGCGGTTAATCTGCGCGTTTGAAGTGCGGGGAGCGGTGCCCTCCTTTCCCCTCCCTGCCTCCTCCTCCTCCCTCCCCTGTCCCCTCCCCTCCTCTTCCTCTCGCCCTTCCTCTCTCCCTCGCTTTTTAAGCGGGTCCCCCTCCGCGCTGATTGGGCGCCCGGCCGCGCTGCGGACGCCCTGCCGCTATGTCAGCCTGTGCGCCGCAGCCCCCCGCCTTCCAGCCGCCCCGCACCGCGCCGCGTCCCCACCGCCGGCCCGCCGCTGCGCCCGGCGGCCCGCCGCCCGCCTAGCCGCCCGCCCTCCGCGCCCCTCCGCGCCCCGCCCCGGCAAGCTCGCCCGCCGGGGACGGCGTCGGCGGAGGACCTGTGATGATCAGCTGAGCCCGCTCCTCCCGCTCCGCCGGTTGCCTCGGCCTCCCTCCTCCTCCTCCTCCTCCTCCCGCCGCCGTCCGGGCGCCCCCAGCGCGCCCCAGACCTCCGCGCCCCGCCGAGCCGCCCGCCCGCCCTCCCGCAGCATGTCCAAGCCCAGCGACCACATCAAGCGCCCCATGAACGCCTTCATGGTGTGGTCCCGCGGCCAGCGGCGCAAGATGGCCCAGGAGAACCCAAAAATGCACAACTCGGAGATTAGCAAGCGGCTGGGCGCGGAGTGGAAGCTGCTCTCCGAGGCGGAGAAGCGCCCTTACATCGACGAGGCCAAGCGGCTGCGGGCGCAGCACATGAAGGAGCACCCCGACTACAAGTACAGACCCCGGCGCAAGCCCAAGAACCTGCTCAAGAAGGACAGGTATGTCTTCCCTTTGCCTTACCTCGGGGAAACCGATCCCTTAAAGGCCGCCGGGCTTCCCGTGGGGGCCACTGACTCTCTGCTGAGCTCCCCGGAGAAGGCCAGGGCTTTCCTGCCTCCCACTTCAGCACCTTACTCCTTACTTGACCCCAGCCAGTTCAGCTCCAGCGCCATTCAGAAGATGACTGAGGTTCCTCACACCTTAGCCACCAGCACCCTGCCCTACGCCTCCACCTTGGGATACCAGAACGGGGCGTTTGGCAGCTTGAGCTGCCCCAGCCAGCACACCCACACTCACCCCTCGCCGACCAACCCGGGCTATGTCGTGCCATGTAACTGTACCGCTTGGTCGGCTTCCAGTTTGCAACCTCCGGTTGCCTACATATTATTCCCAGGCATGACCAAGACTGGGATAGACCCCTATTCTTCAGCACATGCGACTGCCATGTAACACCCACCCCAGTGTGCGTGTGCGTGTGCCTGAGTGTCCCCTTCCCCGGGTGGCAGCCGGAACTGGGATTCCTTCGTGTGCATGTACATAAAAACCTGCAGAAGCAAAAGGCCACCCTGAAACAGGACTCTGGTTGCCCGCCACCGGGCCGGGACAGATGCGGATGCTGCCTCGGGGACTCGGAGATGCTCTCGCCTAAACCTCGCCCCGAGAGCTGGGCCCAGGCTCTGGCGGGATCTGCAACCGCGGGGTCAGATAGGAGCCCGGCACTTGTAAGAGTTGTAAATGTGTTTAAGGAGAAAAAAAAAAAAAAAGAAAAAAAAAAGCGAACCTTGAACTGCCCTTTCGGGACGAAGTGGGGGAGAAAAAGGAGAAAAAAAACCACAAAAACAAAAAGAGAGAGAGAGGGAAAGAGGCGGTTTCGAATTTTATTTATTCTTTTAACGTCTATGAGTTCTCCAGGGTCTCCTGTCACTTGGACTTGACTTTGGGAAGTCGCGGTCTTACTACGATTTTTTTTTTAAGTATTTTTTGGGGGTTTAGTTTTCCTTTTGCACATTAAAAGACGAGATCAGCTGTGTTATATATATAAATATATATATATTTTGCCACCACGCACTACTAGGTAAAATTGCTTTTCATGTCCGAAAAAGGCTCTTCGAAGTTTAAAAAAAAAAAGGGGGGGGGGGAAGAAACGTTTATATTTAAAACATGATAGTGTTTGCTTAATTTAAAACAGATAGTCCTTTCAATCTGTGTGAGCCAGTGCGACTAGATCTAAGTTTACTTTAGACGGAGCGTCAGGTATGAAGTCAGGCAGTAGAATTGTAAAAAATTACTACTACTACTACTACTACTATAAATAATAACGAAATACCGAATAAAAGCCGATGGTAATTTAAATGTTTTCACAACGTCTTGGGGAAGAAGAAGAAGAAAACAAAACAAAAATATGTATCCGGCAGGATTTTACCTCGTTAAACCTTTTCGTTTGTTGAACAAAGACGTTTGGAATAAAGACAATCTGTCACCCACCGAGGCAGCGGCGTGGTGTAAATGCGGTGCCCCGGGTTCCTCCCCCCGGCGGCCGCGGGGGCTGTGGGCGCTGCCCCCCCACCCCACCGCCCCCGGCGCGATCGCACCCGGGCTCGGGTCCGGGTTTGGGGCCGGGCCGGGCTCCCCTTGGAGCCCGTCGAGGGAAAGGCGGCTTGAGGGGTGAGAAAAACTTCCCAAAAAGCGGGGCTGGAGCCGCGGAGGCAACGCTAAAGTTTTCGCCCGTGCGAGGAGAGATGCGGAGCGGGGCCGGAGGGGTGGGGGTGGGGGGTCGGTGATGGGGAGGGGGGGTCGGGATCAGCATCTTGTCCGGATCAATTAGTGCTGTTTTTTGGGGGGGTGTCTGTTCATGGGGACCCTTTCCTTTTTTTGGGGGGGGGGGAGGGGGGGAGAGCCCGGCGCCCGACGCGGAGGGGCTGAACAGCCGGAGCGGCGCGGGGTTTGGATGTTGGCTTTGCTCGTTAAGCGCTCTTTGGAGACCGATGTTAGAATTAAACGGCGTAACGCAATTAACATACACGGGGCTTGAATGGGAGGGTGAGCAGGGGAAGAATGGAGAGATAAATAAATGAGAGATCAGGCGAAGGTAAACAAAAGGCGAGAGGAGAAAAGGGCTGAAAGGAGAGGTTAGAATGGCTGCTCCAGCCTTGTTTAGCATGACAAAACGGCTCTTACAAATGAGGACAATTAAAGGAGCTGGCTTGGGGAAGGGCCGGGGAGCGGCGGGACGATCCGCAGGGAGGCGCAGGGCCGAGCGCGGCCGGCGCGGGGCCGGCGGCGCCCGGCGCTGATTGAACCCCCGTGACAGTTGCTGTCAGCCCGGCTGGTGACAGCCATAGCTCAGCGTCCCTGAACATCCACCCCCATTAGGCTGACGGCGGCCGGAGGGAGAGGGAAGGCGGGCGGGGCGGGGGGAGCAGGAGGCGCGGGGGGGACACCCGGGACCCGGCCCCCAGCCCCGCTCCCCAGCGCAGCTCAGCCTCGGTGGGACCCCCCCGTACCCCTGAGCCGGACGGGACGGGCCCCGGGGGCTGCGGGGGGTGGGGGTGGGGGGCGGGCTCGGGGGGGCCGCGGCGCTCCGGGCAAAATCGGGGCGAGGAGGGCAAGCGCGAAGCGGCAGGGCCGGAAACTTTAGCGGGGGTCGTTCCTTCCTACTTCCCTCCTTTCTTTCCCTTTCTCCTTCCTACTTTCCTCCTTTCTTCTTCCTTCTTTCTTCCTTTCTTTCCCTTTTTACTTCTTTCTTTTTTCTTTTCTTTCCTTCTTTCTTTCCTTCCTTCTTTACTTCTTTCTTTTTCTTTCTTTCTTTTTCTTTCTTTCTTTCTTTTTCTTTCTTTCTTTCTTTCTTCCTTCCTTCCTTTCTTCCTTCCTTCCTTCCTTCCTTTCTTCCTTTCTTCCTTCCTTCCTTTCTTTCTTTCCTTCTTTCTTTCCTTCTTTCTTTCCTTCTTTCCTTTTTTCCTTCTTTCCTTCTTTCTTTCCTTCCTTCCTTCTTTCCTTTTTTCTTTCTTTCCTTCTTTCCTTCTTTCCCTCTTTCTTCCCTTCTTTCTTCCCTTCCTTCCCTCTTTCTTCCCTTCTTTCCGTCCTTCTTTTCCCTTCTTCATTTATTTATTTTCTCTCTTTTCCCTCCCTTCCTTTCTCTTCCCCCCCCCCTTTTCTTTCTCCCTTTCCGTTTTCCTTCTCCCTCTCCCTCTTTCTTTCTCCTTTTCTCTCTTTCTCTCCTCTCCCTCTTTCTCTGCTCCCGCTTCTTGCTTTCTTTCCCCCCCCCCTCCTGTCTCCCTTCCCCTGCCCCGCTCGCCCACCGCAGCCTCCGCTCGCCCTGCCTTTTGCTCCCATTCCCCCCGCCGCGCTGCTCCTCCGACTCCCTCGCTCGGCTGCAGGTGTGTAGCTATTTAACGCGTGGAGATAAAGAAATTAAATAATGATCTTGACACTGCAATGAACCGATTACTGACTTTGATGTCAAAGGGAAACCAAAAACAGAAAGGAAGGGGGGGAGACCGCGGGGCGGGGGGGGAGCTATTCCCTCGGGGGGAACCGCGGCTCCCCGTCCAACCTGTTTCCCCACAACTGTCTCCTCCTTTCAATAAAACCATCACACAAAGGCCGGGGGTTGTGCGCACCACGCCTCGGCTGCGCGGTCGGGCGCTGTCCCGGGCCGGGCTGCCCCGCGGAGCCTCGTCCGCACCCGCGCAGCGCAGCGCGGAGCCGAGGGGAGCCGGGTGGGGACCGGTGGGGCCGCTCGGCCACGGGGGCTGCTCGCTCCCCGCAGCTCCCCTCGCCCCGCTTGCTCTTTTCTTTT
>BOSO01009376.1:0-37887 GCA_018403395.1 Gorsachius goisagi | reverse complement strand
ACCTTTAAGATCATCAAGTCCAACCGTTAACCTAACACTGCCATCCCACTGCTAAACCATGTCCCTAAGCACCTTGTCTGCCCGTCTTTTAAATACCTCCAGGGATGGGGACTCAACCACTTCCCTGAGCAGCCCATTCTAGTGCTTGACAATCCTTTCTGTGAAGAAATTTTTCCTAATGTCCAACCTAAACCTGCCCTGGTGCAACCTCAGACCATTTCTCCTCATCCTATCGCCTGTTACCTGGGAGAAGAGACCAACACCCACCTCAGTACAGCCTCCTTTCAGACAGTTATAGAGGGTGTTAAGGTCTCCCCTCGGCTTCCTCTTCTCCAGGCTAAACAACCCCAGTTCCCTCAGCCACCCCTCATAAGACGTGCTCCAGACCCCTCACCAGCTTTGTTCTCTCCTCTGGACATGTTCCAGCAACGCAACGTCTTTCCTGTAGCGAGGAGCCCAAAACTGAACACAATATTCAAGGTGCGGCCTCACCAGTGCGGAGTACAGGGGCACGATCATTTCCCTACTCCTGCTGGCCACACTTTTCCTGATACAAAGAACATCCTGTTAATAGCTGTGAAGCCAGAGACCCATGTATATTCACAGTACTCACATCAGGAAAAAAAAAAAGAAGAAATCAGGGTAAAAAATGAAATACAGCAGAGAAACTTGCTGGTTCAGCTTCACCCCATGATGTCAGCTGTGCAGACAGCCATGGAGCATGTTGCACACCAAACTCTCTCTGCTCCTGTTTTCCCCTTGCATGGCTCATTGGGGTTTGCTCTACTCCACTGGCAGCTGAATAATCTGCTCTATTAAGCTACCAAACAACAGCAAAAGAAGAGGAAACATCAGGCGCCATCATCTGTCCTAGTAACAGCACATGCTTGTCTGAACAAATGTCTCCAGAAACTGTAAAAAATACATGGTGTGGATATTAAAGCTGCCTGTGCAGAAGATGACAGTCAAACTACAGAAGTGAGGAGATGTTGTTGACCACATGTTGGAAAGACACCATATACCATCCTGTGGTTGTGCCTCCCAGTCAACAGCTGTCAATACAGGGCTCTGAGCCGCAGCTCTGCCATGCGTTACATCAGAGCAATGGCTACTCCTCTGTTTGTTGCTCCTTTATAACATCTTACTGCAGCTCACGTGTTTTGCCATGCTATGTAAATCACAGAATCATAGAATCATAGAACCATAAAATAATTCAGGTTGGAAGGGACCTTTAAAGGTCATCTACTCCAACCTTCTTCAATGAGCAGAGACATCTTCAACTAGAAAAAATCATTTGTTTTGAAATAAGGTTGGAAAAAAAGTTTCATTTCACTTACATCTAGACCCAAGGACACCTTATTTTTCAAGAAGATATTTTGTGGGACCAGACATTATCTGCCAAACTGGATCAAATTCAGCTAGGGCAGTGAGTCAAAAACAAGAAATAAAGGAAAATTCAAAACAACTCAGCTTTTATTGACAATGCCATTCTTACGAAGAGTTGCCAATATTTTTTTGCAGAAGAAAATCCAAATCAGACCATATTAAAGCAGCAGGCATTGGTCAAACAAAATAAACTTTTTAATCCAAACAATTTTTTTCTTTTATCAGAAAAAAGGGGGGATTTTTTTATATGCTTTTTCTGTGTCTTGGGGTGGGGAGGTTACATTTCCAATTGACCTAAAACTAATTTCCATTTACTCTCCATTTTTTTGGTTCAGCCAGAAAACTTACAGCCTCTAGAGAACCTAAAATTATTCCTGCCATTTTCTAAAAGCACAAATCAAATTCTCATAAATAATTTTCCAGTATTGCAGGTGTGAAAAGTTGTTGTAGCAATAGCAAACATAGCAAAAAAAGTTTGCAACATTTCTCCTCTGGACACTTCTCGGTGTTGTGATCCATTCTGCTTGTCAGGAGCAAACGTGCAATTTTCACTGAGGAATATATCCATTACTTAGGCTGAGGAGAACAGTCAAGGTATATGACCACCCTGAGCATAAGAAGCTACAGGGTACAAAGGAACCCTTTTCCACTTTTTCAGGCTCACATGTGAACACAAGAGCAGAAAGGGGCTAGCTCTGACAAGTCTCACTTCTCAGGCAACAAGCAGCTCCACTCTGCTCTGTTTTCTGGACTTTCCCACCACAACAATCACCCCTAGTTCCTGCCATTTGTGTTGTGAATACTATGTCTTATGCTGGCCATATGGTGTCTCAACACCCAACCCAACTTTTGTGGCATGTTTGAAATCAGCATTTTGCTTTATGTTTGTTGGAAGTTTGCGTGGTTTACTTTTTGTTCCTGCGGTTGGTCTGAGGGTTGTTTCTGTTCCTTCTGTAACTACATATACCTTTATATGTTTGTGTTAGAGAAGTTCAGGTCCAAGCAGGTGTTGGGGAGGTTCAAATGGTCCTTCCTTGTTCAAATGGAACTTCCTGAAGGAGTTCATCCACAATCTTTGGCACTTCAGAGAAACCCCTGCCCCCCACAGAGGGAAAAGTCACTTTGGATGGGGCCTGAAGGATTCTAGTTCTAAATATAGTTGCCTTCCTGAAGCTTTCATGGGTCTTTTAGAAAATTTTGGTTTTAGGCAATTGATAACTTCAAAACTGAGACAAAGACAATTGTGAGGTAGGAAGCAATAATACAGATTGTTGAATATTAAGTTATTTTAGTTAAAAACCCACTGAAGATGGACTGAAGATATGAAATGCAACACAGTTCAGATCATGAGCAAATGTGAAAAAAAACCATGAAAACAAAGAAAACTTTAAGTTAGTTACGGTAAAAGCTGTGAAATAAGTGCTTTGAGACAGAGAAATTAGGAAACATCCAGACTTTAAAAATCTCATCTTTCCCTTTTGTTTATCCATACTTGACCCATATTTCCTCTCCAGGAATAAGTAGACCACACAATTAAATGCTTAACAGTAGAAACCATTTCTGTCTTACATTCCTTTTTAATTCCTTAGCATTCTTATATCTTTATTTAACCCGAGAGGTTATTACTGAGGAAAATGAAGCTTTTCAGTGTAGACACACTTTATTTTTAAGTGTTTTTTTCTTTCTGCTGGGAATTATTAGGATAAAACTTTTTTGACTATTCTTTCTGTATATCCATTGCCTAAGAATATCCTTTATTTTCCTCAGTTTAACACTACTGTTTTCTAGAACTCTTCTATTTCTATAAAAATATTTATAAAAGAATAAATAAACTAGGTATAGTCTTCCTCTATACAATCATTCAAAAGTGAAGAATTTGAAATGTAAATAAATAGTCTTTCAAGTAAGCTTTATCTCTTTGGACTTTGGGAAGTTCTTTTGTTGTTCTATCAGAACATTTTTCAAGCTCTGCAAGATACATTGTTTATTACAAATAATAAGCCATTGATATACACTGTATAAAAGATTTGATTTTTTTAATTTAAAAAGATACTGAAGTGCCAGATGATTTTACTTTGTCAGACACGACCATCTCACTGTTACTGTACCACCTGTACAAGGGAGCTATTGTGATATTGTTGGCCAGGCACCTAATGTTTTGTTATCTCAATCACTAGATAAACCATGAAAATTCACACCTCTAAGAGAAAAAATAAATCTGCCTGGAGGAAGGTGATGTCCCACAGAATGTTTCTGGCTACCGATATTTTTCTTGAATGGGGAATGATTTAGATTGCTTTTAAAGAAGGTAAAATTCTGTTATTCAAGTTTGATGTCTTCTGTAAGAAAATATTTTGCAACTTTTGAGTAGATTTGAAATAAAAATAATTGGAAAGAATTAAGAAAAACATTTACTTTATAAGATAGCTTAAGGCTCTGATGATATATTTCCTCATTCCTTTTTGCTGCTAAGAAAAACTGCATTGTAGTCTTTCTCCTTTTACCACTGCAAAATCTCTTCTAAAATGTAAATTCCTCATGAAGCTAATTTTCTTGTTACAAAAACCCCAAATACATACCTACAAACCACAGCTGTTCACTATCAATATCTTCAAAGATAAGCTTCTGGAGATACTCCTGTGTATTTTGTTACAAATAATTTCTCATTTTGACAAAGGGGAGATTGTCCCTTCTCCCCATACTGTAATTGCTCTCATTCGATACTGTTGGCAAGAAGGTCCAGAGGTGGGAAAAAAAGGTTACTGAAGGGAAAAGGAAGCTTAGAATTTTTACAAATACACTTTGCATTATAGTAGCAAATACTTCTAGAAAATATTTCCTACAAAGCATAACTCTCAGTAACAATTGTTATATATATTTTCCAAGGTACACTGACAAAGAAAAGACTATGAAAGCATAAAGCTAGGTAGGATTTATGCAAGCTGCCTTTATGTTTCACTATAAACACATCTGGGTGTTTTATGATCAGGAGTGTTACCTCCTCTGACATTTCTGCCTGATCTTTGAGTAACAAAGAGCAGAACGTCTCCTGGAATTTCCTGGATATCTTGTTGAGTAAAGTAATTAAAAGAATAAGAACGTATAATTAAATCCTTCCAAGAATATATGAATAAAAATCATTGAATATATCTCTTAACATTCAGCAAAATATCAAGCAAAGTTTTTATACTCTGTCATTCTCAGAAATAAATTTTAAAAGTTGCAGTAACAAATTGTGAATCAGTTAATATTGTTTAGCCATATACTCTGAACTTTGGTACAGAAAGAGACCATGAAGAAAAAGATGTAAGCAATATTTCCAGAAATGTACACTTTTCAATATGTCAAGATGCATTTTTCGTGCCAAAAAAGTTCCTTAATCCCTGACATGTATTACAAGTAGCGTGCCCGTGATAACGTGAAAAAATGTTAGCAACAACTTCCCATCATTGGAGGTATTATTATTATTAATAATATTAAGAAAAAGAAGAAGAAGAAGTTACCAATAAACTGTTTGCCTCACTTAAATATGAAGAGCTTTCTCAGGACTTTCCCTGAGTTGGAATCTATATTTTGTGAAGATCCATAAAAAGTATTTCCAATAGATTTCATAGAGAACTCTTCAGGAACAAATGCAATCAAATATGGAATACACGTGACTTTAACATCATTTGTATCCTCACCTAAACCACACTTCTCTCTTACTCTGTGGACCTCAAAGAAGAACTGATGCTCAGCCATTTACATCAGTGCAAGCAGACTGGTTATTGGAAATACATGTTTCTGAAACCATACCTCCCTGAAGCTGAGCCCTGCTCTCCAACCTGAGCCCAGCAAGCACCTTACTTATCCTTCCTCCTTTCTCCCCACACTCAGAAACCTTCAGTGCTGGGATGTGAACCTTTTCCAAAGTGGGTGGCGTAGGATAAGGAAAGTATATGGGGAAAATAGGTCAGTCTCTGTGCCTTTTTTCCTATGTCTGCAAACAGTGTATGTATCCTTCTGCTTTCAAAGGGAGTTTGCTCTTACTTGAGGGGATATTTTTATCTGCCACACTCTGTGTACTGAACTTTCCTATTCTCTTCACTTCAGAGTTATCATGAATTTTATTCTTTTTTTTTTAGTTAGCTCCAGGAAGTTTCCTTCTCCTTGTGCTGAGCAAGCCCCATGCTGCAGGAGAGTAGGTCTAACCCAGAAATCTGTGTTACATACACTAAAGCTGCAAAATAAAGGGCTGTGATGTTTAGCACTATGACAGCTACAGTTGCTATCAGCATTTGGGATTCACCTCTCAGCCCTCATCAGTGAAGTGGGACACTTGAGCTTTTTCTCTGTATTGACTTTTTACCTTATAAGCATTCCTCTGTCAAGACTACTTCTTACTTTGTGTATGGCAACCTGCCAGATTCAACCCTAATGGAAATCACGTGCCTTATGCTGTAGTTCAGAGGACATTTCCTTTGGCAGCTATTCTGATGTAAACAGTTCTCTCTGCCTTTGCCCAGGGGTATTCCTGCTTGCTCCCATGCCACCCCCTTCAGTTGTACGTACAGCTGTTTGTGGGACTGTCAGATGAACCAAACCAAGGAAACAGTTAAAAAGACCCAAGGGTAAAAGTAGCCTTGCCTTTTTTTTTTAAGATATTTTTGCTCAGAATGTGCTGACCAATGTAAGCGAGATCAATTAGCAAATCATGTGTGCTAATGTTTGCTATATCATCTCATTTGCACAAATGAGATGATATAGAGACAAGAATAAACATGGGGGCAGGGGAGGTGGACTGGAACAGCTTAAAACTGCTTTTCTGCTAAGACGAGAGTCTGTGGAACCAGGGCCTTGCTGCCACTGTAAAAAAAACAAGTATAAAAATTTTCAAAGCTTGCTTTTGAACATCATTTATTTTGTGACTGGTGAAAGCAAGGACTTCTGTTTATAACACTACTTACAGAACGAGTGTTTAATACATCAGCAGCTTGGCAGGATTTATTTTGTGGTTATCATTCTTTGAGGAAGCATCTGGCTCCATCAACTGCTACCCAGTATAATGGAACATCAGACTCATCCAAATCATGTGAGTTTCAGATATATGTCATGAAAAGAGTCCAAAACTTAGGGCTGTTTGGTTGGGTTATTTTATCTTTTTTCCCCTCTGTACATATTTATTTCATTAGATTTATCTCTGTTCCATTTCTCTGTTCCATATCTCTGTTACATTCTACCTAGACTTTAGTAAGGCCTTTGGCACCTTTTCCCACAGCATTGTCCTGGAGAAAGTGGCTGCCTGTGACCTGGATGGGCATACTCTTCCTGGGTAAAAAAAATGGCTGGATGTGTGGGCCCAAAGAACTGTGGTGAATGGAGTTAAATCCAGTTGGCAGCCGGTCACAAGCAGTGTTCCCCAGGGCTCAGTATTGGGGCCAGTTCTGTTTAACATCTTTATCAGTGATCTGGACGAGGGGATTGAGTGTGCCCTCAGTAAGTTTGCAGATGACACCAAGCTGGGTGTGAGTGTTGATCTGAGGGTAGGAAGGCTGTACAGAGGGACCTGGACAAGCTGGATTGATGGGATGAGGCCAATTGTATGAGGTTCAACAAGACCACGTGACGGGTCCTGCACTTGGGTCACAATAACCCCATGCAATGCTGCAGGCTTGGGGAAGAGTGGCTGGAAAGCCGCCCGGTGGAAAAGGATCTGGGGCATTGATAAACAGCCATCTGAATGTGAGCCAGCTGTGTTCAGTTTTGGGCCCCTTACTACAAGAAAGACACTGAAGTGCTGGAGCGTGTCCAGAGAAGGGCAGTGAAGCTGGTGAAGGGTCCAGAGCACAAGTCTTATAAGGAGCAGCTGAGGGAACTGGGGTTGTGTGGTTTTTAGGGTTTCAGTTTTTTTGTATGGAGAAAAGGAGGCTCAGGGAAGATGTTATCATCTCTACATCTACCTGAAATGAGGTCATAGGGAGGTGGGGGGGTTGGTCTCTTCTCTCAAGTAACAGGTGATAGGAAAAGAGGAAATGGCCTCAAGTTGCACCAGGGGAAGTTTTGATTGGGAAAAAATTCTTTACCAAAAGCATTGTTAAGCATTTTAACAGGCTGTGAAGGGAAGTGGTAGAGTCCCCATCCCTGGAGTTATTTAAAAGATGGGTAGATGTGGTGCTCGGATTCACAGTCTGCACTACAGCGAACTTTGTGATTCAGATTTATTTCTAGACAAGAGATAATGCAATAACCAGAGCATTGTTTCATCTACATTTTCTACTTCAAACAGGGAATATATTTTTTTTTAAAATTGCTACTTCACTCCAGTTGTTGGAAGTCCATTTTGCCTTTGTCTTTAGGTGCCTTGAACATGTTCAAAGTTTCACAAATTTGTAATTTAAAAAATTGTTTCCTCTTCTCAAAGCCATGTTTGCATAACCCACAAAGTTAAAAAACTAAAGTAATCAAAGATGGCCCAGACCACTTGATATTTGCCTCCCTGCAAGAAAGAGAGGACAGCTACCAGGTGAGTGCACATTCCAAAGTGTAGAAACTTGAGTAAATGTGGCAGAAGTGCAGCCTGGATGAATGGGCAACTTCTGACAGAGCTCATGCATAAAAGGGAAGACCACAGAAGGTGGTCATACCCAGGAGCAATATAGAAACATTGCCCAATGCAATGCCCAGTGCAACAATGGAATTATGTAAGTCGAAACTCAGCTGGAGTTAAAACTACAGAGGAATGTGAAGGTAAAATAAGGGCTTTTTATAGGTACACTTGCAGTAGAAGGAAGGTTAGGCAATATCTGGTCATTGGGACACAAGACCTAGTGACAAAAGACATTGAAAAAGCCCATTTTCACTGGTAAGATTTGGCCTCTGGTATCCCAGTTTCCCAAGCCTGTTAGCAGAATCTGTGACAGTGAAGCATTATCCACTGGAGAGGAGGACAAAGTTAAGGAGTACTTACACCACTCAAGCATGTAGAAGTCTGTGGGACCAGACAGGATGCACTCGAGGATGCTGCAGCAGCTGGCTAACGTCACTACAAGGCCTCACTCTATCATCTCTGAAAGGTTATGGTGACCAAGAGGAGTTTTCTTATGACTGGAAAAAGGAAAATATCACACTTATCTTCAAGAAGGGGAGGAGAATCCAGAAAACTACAGGCTTCTCAGGCTCAGGCTCCTGGGAAGATTACGGGGGAAATCTTCCTCAAAGCCATTTTCAGGCACATGAAGAACAAGAAGGTGACTGAGAACAGAGAGCAAATTATGTCTGACCAACCTAATTGCCTTCTACAACTCAATGACTAGGGGACAACAGTGGCGGTTCTATATCTTGAATTTAGCATGGCCTTTGATGCAGTCCAATGTATCTTTGTAGACCAATTGCTGAGACACAGACTGAATAAGTGGAAACTAAGGATAGCTGTTGTTAAATCATACATGGAATAAACTAAACTCTTTCCAATCTAAAAATAATCTCTTACCTACTAAAGAAGAGTTTAGTAGGTAAGAGATTATTTTTAGATTGGAAATATAAAAAAAAAATTAAAATATTCAATATATAATAAGAATGAAGTTACAAAGAAAGCTTTGTTTCCAGAAGAACATAATCCCAAGGAAGGTTAAGCATTCTTTTATGTTTAGAAAAATCCTCTATAAATTAGTAGAGTCAGCCAAGCTTCCAAGCGTAAAAAAATACTCAAGGAAGAGAAGAACGAAAACTCAGTTTGAAAGAAAAATATTCCCAAGAGAAGAGGGGAGGAGCAGAAGAAATGTAGGTTTCGCATTTTGCAGGTAGAGAAGCCTATGTTCCCATTTACTTAGGTAAACCCAGTTTTTCATGTTATGTCCTGACATCCTGGACCCTTCTTTCAGCCTTATTCCCATTTTAGCAATTAGTTCAACATGATTAACATCAGCAGAATGTTTGCTGGAGCAGAGCTAAGACCTTTGCACAACTGCGCATCACTCTCGTCAGGGAGACAGTGTAGCTTGCCTGCTGCCATTTCTGAAGGCAATGAGTTTCTGTAAGTAATCATATAACATCACCACAAACAGAGGTTATGACAGTGTTTTAATTCATTTATTTCAGCCTCTCTCTAACTTCATGACTACAACCTAATTCCGTAATGGGTGAACAGTTCTGGGTTTAAGAGACCAAAGAGACTACAGTCAAATGGATGTATCAACATGAAATAGTTTATATCACATTGAATTGACATTTAACTCTACCATTGATGCTTTTCATTAAAAATTCCACTGTAAGTCAACAGCACATTTAACTCTGGATTAAGTGAAAAGAAATTTAAGGAAATATAAATTGAATTTTAAAAAAAAACCCAAACAATTAAAAATCACTTTTTCAAATAGATTTCTACTTGGATGGTTCTTTGCATCTCATTTCAGTTCTTTCAGGGCTGACAGAAAAGAGAAGAGATGAGCAAGTTAGAGATGTCTATACTGAAGACCAACACTTCTTTGGTCCACTGTTCCGCTTCAGATGTGCTTTTTTCAGCCCAGATCAGAAAGGTTACTGAAAGGTGACAGAATGCAGGACAGCATTCATTCCACAGCATTAACAAATACTGTAGAGAGTTTTCATTTTACACACATGATCATTTTCAAAATATAATAATGGACATTTCTCTCTTCCAGCTACCACAGAAATACAGTCCGAAATGGAACAAAATTTCCCAAAGGATCAGCAGTCTGAATAGCTTGGAAACCTCCAGCTTTGGTTTATAATCTGAGATGTATGGCTACAGTCATGGGTTACCTTTCAAAAGAGGATACCAGGAGGAAACCCTGGAGATCTATTCCAAATCCTAGAAATTATACTTGAGGAAAAGACAGGGACTAGATAACCTAAAGCTGTTTTCCATTTCTGCTTAAGTCTTTTAAAAATAGATATATGTTTAATAAATTTTTATAATTTCTACAAATGCCCCAAAGTATACTAGCAGATCATTTGAGTTTAACCAAAGGACCTAGATGGGCCTGACCTTGCAAAACCTTACATCAGAAGTTGTTACCTATATAAGCAGAGTCTCAAACTTGGTAAGCTGTACTCACAACTCATGAGTAAGATCCAGGGGAGAAACTATGGGATGGTAGCTGGCATCTTCTATTCCCTCCTATTGCCAAGACAACTATGAAGCAAGTAGAAGAGAATAAGTCCTAATGGTATATGAGAGCCCTGGTACACAGTCAAGTCACAAAGTCCTCACTGAGGGCTAATCCCTCCATTCAGTCCCAGATTTCTTCCATTTACTGATTCCCTCAGCATGGAGGAGTGCTTCTGGCAGGACTGCTTTGTACTTCTTGTATACATCAAGAGATGACTGAAAAAGAAAAGGGACATATTTTGAGATAAGGGGCTAAATCCTCTGTTTTTCAATAGCTATGCAAGCAGTAAAACAAATTAAGCCATTAATGAGTCTGAGATTTTTGAAAATATTTTCAACAATGAACAGCTGCAAATCTAATTACTAGCAAGCACAGATGTTGCCAAAAAAGACTCAGTAGTCATAACATGAGGTTTGAAAAATAATTTTTAACTAGTTCGTTGGTCAAAGACATTAATTTTGCTTTTGAAGTCAAAATGTGCTAATTCAGAAGCCTGTATGGCATGAATATAAAAGAAAAGAAACATTTCCTTAAATTCCGGGCAACATATAATGTGAAAATGTAATCAAATATTTAAATGTTTTAGTAACGTCTACCAGAGGAATGCCTATTAAATGGTTTAATTTAAATGATGTTATATCACAAAATCGGAGAGTCACATGTGGTACAATAACAGATAGTCATAACACTTTCCCAGGATGGCCTAAATAGAGAAAAAGATCTATTGGCTTTGATTCGTTCTGTGTTAATTCATCTCTTCTGAATGGCTACCTTTCCACATACAGATGAAACATTCTGGTAAAGGAAGTTTTGAATTAATACTGATAGCAATAGACAACTGAAGTTGGAACTGAACAAAAATATAGGTTTCTCCCCTTCCCAGAAAGGCTAATATAGGACTTTTTCCTTTTCACAGGAAAAAATACACCCATCAGAGGAAGGGGTCAGACAGTAAGAAAACTCATTTACAAAATTCAATGAACTCTAATCTTGTTCTGGAGTCTGCACTGCACAGTGGAGTCCTAGAAGGCAATATTCATTTAATTAGTCATCTCACAGAACTGGGTGGCTCCCACTCTCCTGAGTCATATGTCCATTTTATTAAATTCGGTCTGTTTTCTCTAGACTCTCCTATTTGTCTCATGGCTAAATCCCAGCAGCCCCAGGTGCCTGGTAAGGTATATGACCACAAATCTCAGTTGTGGTTACTTGTGTCCTAGCTTCTTCCCAGCTGAACTTTTAAATTGTTTATTCATTGGGGAAGGATTTGTGTATCTGCACATTATGCGTTAGCATCATGTGTTAATATTGATTGGAGTTCTAGTATCACATCTCAGTGTTGGTTCTTTCCAAAGAAAATGTTCCTTGGCCACAACTGGTTTTAGAGACCGGGTGTTTAGTCAACTGATTCAAGCCTTCAGTATCTACTTTAGGGTGAACCAAATCCCACCCTCGGTCCCTTATAATTCTCCACAGCTAAAGATTTTGTCAAACATGGTATCAATATCAGGGGTGATATTCACCTCTCATTACTTGAGCAAGGGAATTCTTCACACCTAAATTTAGGCAACTCACACCCTCTTTTCTTCCTTAGTGATTAGCTTCGCCCAGTGAGAGCAGCACTTGTAAAGACTGGTTTGCAGGCAGTTTGTAGTCGTGCTGCTAGGACATGGGCAGTAAAACTCAACATGTCCACTGGGGCAGAGAACTAAAACTGGGACTTACAACTTCATTGGGACATCTGACGACACTAAGTGAGGAAACAAGGACAGGGTTAGTCAGTGCGGACACATACACAGCTTTGCAGTTTCTGTAAGTGTGAGTTTCAGTTGCATAGCTTAACATCCAGGACTCACAGAGGTTTCCCAAATTCAACATGTAGTGTCCTCTGACACAGCTGGTACTTCCTGACTCAAAAAGCTTAGGTCTGTTGCTAAAAATTAGAGTTAGAAACACCTGGAATTGAACTATTGCTGAAAAACACTTCTAATTTGTACTACAGAAAGCCTAATGGATTTGCCTGGAAAGTGTTTTCCCAACTCACAGCACTTTATGAGCTTAGAGAAAAGTTCCTAGACAAACCTAACAGTTTTTGAAGTTTTTCACAGGCAGAAAAAAAAGCCAAGCAAACAGGAAAAGAAAGCAAGAAACTATACCAAGAGATTGAACTCACAGGCTAGCAGTTAAGGCCATTACCTTATGTGTGAGAGATCTTTGTGCCATTCCCAAGCCCCATGAAAATTTACTTCTCTGAAGCAGTGCAATTCAAAGATAAACTGTGAAAAAAGATAAACAATTATTTAATCATTAAACAGTTTTATCTAAAGGTCACACTTGAGATAAAGAAAGACCCTTATGTCTCCAGATTTCTGGAATCAATCCCACTCATTTGCCCCAGATCACGATAGGCTTAACTGGGCTCTTCCCTCTTTAATGCTTGAAAAAGAGAAGACTGAGGAGGATCTCATAAATACTTACAAATATCTTAAGGGTGGATGTCATGAGGATGGAGCCAGACTCTTCTCAGTGGTGCCCAGTGACAGGACAAGGGGCATGGGAACAAACTGAAGCATAAGAGGACTCAGTTGAACATGAGGAAGAACTTCTTTACTTTGAGGGTGACAGAGCACTGGAACAGGCTGCCCAGGGGGGTTGTGGAGTCTCCTTCTTTGGAGATATTCAAAACACACCTGGATGATGTCCTGTGCAACCTGCTCTAGGTGAACGTGCTTTAGCAGGAGAGTTGGACTGGATGATCTCCAGAGATCCCTTCCAATCCTTGCTATTCTGTGATTCTGTGCATTGACCATGACATTACAATTCCTCACCTCCAAAAGACTGAACTGTAATTGGTTCTGGCCCAAGTTAGGGATAAAGGCAGCAGAAAGCACCTAACCTAAAATCCCATTAAATATTTGGTAAGTTGGTTCAAATATTCAAACTGTAAGTTTTATAATTTTTCTCAGGTCTTCTAGCATACTGTATGCATACTTAGAGCATACCGTATGCATTTTTCTCAGGTCTTATATCCTGAAGCATATTGTATGCATTTCATTTTACTCTTAATGTAGAAGTTGGAAACAGACTAAAGCCATGAATGCCTGGAAAGAAGCATAAATATTTGCATCAGCCTTTTCCACTTATAAGGCTTTTTTACCAATGGGAGCCAATAACAATAGAAAAAGCACAGAGAGTATAATTTAGTTGTGAAAGAAAAAAAAAAGAAATTAGATTCTGTATGCACAGCAAACATGAAATAAACCAAAAGGGCATGTTTAGATTAATGTGAATCTCTGATTTCATCAAACGTTAAATATTCTTGAAGTTCAAATCAGGCTGGTAGTAACATGAGGTTCTTTGAAAGCTATTTCTGGAGACTGCATCATCTCACAAGGAAAAAGCACTGAACAAAGCTATGAAAACTGTGAAGCCATTGCACTGCTGAACAACTAGAATTAGTGAAGTAAGTAAATTCCATCTGAGGGTTAAACATTTAGGTAAAGCAAGGAGAAGTAAATGCTGAAGACGTTCCGGTAGAAATGCTCTTCCACAGATACTGCAAAGCTGTATATGGCCACAAAAGACTTTTTCCTTCTCCACAGTGCTCTTGTTCACTCAGGGAACCTAGAAATTCCCAGACGTCTCACAAGAGCTCTCTGGTGGAAAGGTGTAAGATGTAGAGGAGTGGTGAAGCCAGAATGAACTGTGAAGAGAAGCTGGGTAAATCATCCAGCCAAGCAACAACCGTCTAGGTGCAATTAATCCAATATTCTTTCTGATCAGTATTTCTTGTCTCTTGTCATTGTGTGCTTTTCTTTACACATCTCTCTCCTGTTATCATCATGATGCTTCTGAATTCCTTCTGAATAAAAATGTTCATTCAGGTCTCAAGCTGCCCTCCTTCATGCCAAGAATCTCCTTCCTTTGCTCTTGATTCCCCAGGACCTTTCAGGATCCAGGACAGAATCCTCTTGCCTGGTTTTAACATGACTTGTGGACTTAGTCAAATTTATCACATAAACATGGTCTTTAATACATATTTTTAATACATATCAATTAATTCAGCATGTTCTGAGTTCTTGGTCCTGGGTTCATGGTCCCTGGGTCCATGAAAGATCCAGGAGCAGCTCTAAAGCAATCGGTGTGGTATGAAGTCTGTGAACTGTTCATCTGATGCTGGAAAAAAACACTCAGGTCAATATCCAGGTTCTACTGCTGTAGAAAGAAAAGAAAACTCTTTCCCTTTATGATGAAAGAAAAAAAGAAAAAGAGGACATGGAAGTATGCTTTTGATGTCATAAGCATGTGTCTCTGTTCTCTCCGTGTTTATATTTTTCCTTATTGCTGAACAATCACCTTGCATGAGTATCCCATCAGGGACAGGTGTTGTCTATGGTTTGCTGAGCACATGAAAAACTCTTACATAATGGGTTTGAGACTTGAGAAATAAACAGTGTGGGTTCTTTATGGTTTATTAGTTAATCACAGAAAAAACATTGCTCATTTCCTCAGTGGAGTACATCTTTTGATTCAGCTCAGCTGAAGAGAGGGATGTCTGGCAATGCTTTTTTGGGATCTGTGGTATGGAACATTGCTGCTGCTGAAAGCAACACTATTCGAAACAGGAAATCACAAGTTAGCCCAGGTTAAGAACTTCATCCTGTTTTGTCATGACTGCTCCACCTGTGTCCCAGTAAGGTCTGTTCCAATAAGCTTTGCAGGTACCTACCTATGTGTCATTCAAGGTGCAGTCTGCAAAGCTGGCTTTCAGCTCTTACAGTATTTGTCAACAAGAAAGCTGCTAAAATAAGAGTGGTGAATTTTAACCATGGAAATGTGTGAAAAATCAGTGTTCTAGGCTCAGAAGTGTTGAGAAATATTGTTCTAAAGACCAAAGGAGTAAATATGTTCTGAAAACATTGCTTTCTTTTTCACAGATCTC
Source organism: Gorsachius goisagi (assembly GCA_018403395.1). Classification (NCBI taxonomy): domain Eukaryota; kingdom Metazoa; phylum Chordata; class Aves; order Pelecaniformes; family Ardeidae; genus Gorsachius; species Gorsachius goisagi. Next base: position 22,449 of record BOSO01009376.1, on the reverse strand, counting down.
CCAAACCTGAGGTAGAGGAAAAAAAATCAGACATAGCAATACAGTATTGCTGCACCAACTACACAATTCCACCTCTTGAAAAAGAAATGAATTCACATCCCAAAAAATACAGGAATATATATTAGAGAGATGAACACTGGTAATTCAAGGCAAATTGCTGTAGCTCTTAACTGCCCCATTATCTAATGAAAAACAAATGTCTTTCAGTTTAGAGGAACCCATTAAATAGAGCTATACTTTCCTTATGGTTAAATATTTTTTCTAGTTCTTAGATGAAGTCCCAAAAGAGACAACACCAGGGATGGAGGTAGGACAGGGGTGAAGTGGAGGGAAGCACTGACTTTCTCCCACATGTTGCACAGAACATGCTCAGTACCAAGGAGTGCACACTACAGCATATTAGACCTGTCTCTCCCTTTTTTCCTTCCACCAGTAAATTAATCTCTGTGAACTATGAACAGGGGAAAGGTGTAGGTAAAGAAGAGCAGTGTCCACATGACCCAGTTTTAGCCATATAAATGTTCGCACTGGCATCTCAACTAGGCTCTCCCAAAAGGTCAAAGAAAACAAAAGAGTACCTTTATCAGTGATTCCTCTCATCCTAAGGGCAGGAGTGGAAGGTCTGTGGCTGAATCACCTCCCGCTTCCCATGCATGACAGTTCTCCAGCTGCATGCTGAACACCAGTTTCAACTAGGTGACTAACCTGTAGACGACATTTGTTAGGTGACCTGACCACTCATAGCTCAGTAAGAAGAAAGATTTCTTTTTTTTTCCATTTTTCTTTAGTAGAAAAATGGAGTGGTGCTGAAGATTTCTTTTACAGAGGAAAGAAAGGCATAGGAATAACCCATGGCTGGATGTTGGGGCCAGGCAACTTCAAATTCAACACAGATTTATAGTGAAGATGACAATCAATCATCTGAACAGATTACCAAAGAAAGTGACAGATTACCCATCTCTTGTGTCTTCAAATCAAAATTAGATGTGTTTTTGAAAGATAGGCTTTAGCCAAATGTGTTAGGACAGTAGAAGAGAAATGAATGCAGTTTTCTGACCTATTTCACACAGAAAATGCAACTAGATGACCTAACAATTCCTTTTTGTTTTAAAGGCATTAGTCAATTAAATGGTTTGTTTATCTATATTTTTCATTGTCTGCCAGAGAATCTCAATTTAATGTATTCTGAAAGAGAAGGAAGCTTTTAATCTAAGAATCTGATGGCTAATTTCACCATTGGTTCCAAATAGTTGGGAGTTGAGAGTTTTATTAAATATAACTATTCTCTGGGTAATTTAATTAAAGTCAGATGGTGGACAGCATAATATTTTTTGTAAGTGTTTCAAGACACTGTTTATTTACCTCTGTGATAGCTGCTTATCAAATAAAGTGATAATTTCTTGAAGGACTAATTGATCACTAAATAAACATCTGTATTATTAATTTCATGCTTTATTTGGCCAGTAGAGATGTTACAATCTAAATATTGAAGCAGAGAAGGGTAGGTTAAAATAATTATCTTCTATTTGTGACAGATTCCTGGCTTGAGAGACCCTGCTTCTTGCCACAAAATTTGGTGAGTAAAGAACTGATGATAAAGCTCCAAGGTTTTTATAGGAGAAATTTGGGAAGGAATGAGACTGAGTGTCTATGCAAGGATCAGTTTTGCCTTTGCTGGCCCTTCTGACCTCTCTCTCTTTCCACTTAAGAAATATTTCTAGTATATGTCAGTTCCTCCCTATCCATAATAACTGGAGAACCTAAAACAGACAAAAAAAATGGAGCGAAAGCACTGTTTAGTGAAAGTGCTCCAAATGCCAAACAACGCCAATGCCAAACACACTGCTACTGTGTCACCTGCAACTTGGGGGCTGTGTATTTGACAAGGCTGCATAACAAACACTTCTTAAAATATATGATACATAAAATACTGTGACCTGTGTTGAAAATGTTGTGACAAACAGAGAGACCACTGAAGCTCACAGAAGTGTATTTACTAGGGAATTCCTGGGATCATGAGCTTAGATAAGCTCCTGGGAGAGGGAAGTGTCACCACTACTACATTTGGATTGTGCTATTTCAGGGAGCAAAGGCGACTGAATTTTGCCACAAAAGTTTTTACACAAAATAATAGAATCATAGTGTAAATTTTGGGTTGGAAGGGACCTTTAAAGATCATCTAGTCCAACCCCCCTGCAATGAGCAAGGGACATCTTCAACTACATCTGGTTGCTCAGAGCCCTGTCCAACCTGGCCTTGAATGTTTCCAGCTGTGGGGCATCTACCACCTCTCTGGGCAACCTGCTCCAGAGCTTCACTGCCCTCATTGTAAAAAAATTCATCCTTGTATCCACCCTGAATCTACCTTCTTTTACTTTAAAACAATTAACGTTTGTCCTGTCACAACAGGCCCTTCCAAAAAGTCTGACCCAGTCTTTCTTATAAGCTCCCTTTAGGTATTGAAAAGCCACAATAAGGTCCCCCCGGAGCCTTCTCTTCTCCAGACTGAACAACCCCAGCTCTCTCAGCCTGTCCTCACAGGAGAGGGAATCAGAAGCAGTGTTGCTGTTGGTTGCATGAGCCGTAGTTTTTAACATTTTAAAAAATTATTTACTTCAGAAAAAGAAACAAAAACCCCAAAGACATCTAGAAGTGTCTGGTAAGGGGACACTGCTAGGGGGGCTCTAGAAGGGAGGAGTTAAACTCTTTGAGACAGAATCTCAAAAGGAGGGTGCTAGCCTCTCTGCTTTTCCCTCTGCTCACAGCTGAGGCGTGCCTCAAGCAACAGCTTAGTATTTCCTGAAATCGGTTTGTGTTGTTTCATGTCTCTTGTTCTGTACCTCTACTAGTAATTTTTTTAATCAAGAAATTAACTGTCGTCTTTGCTCTAATAACCTTATACCCTTCCAGCTGATCAACCATGTGAGAGTGGAAGCAAAGACAGAGGTCAGGGAAAAAGCTGATCAACCCAGGGCTGTCCGTTTAACACTGACATTCTGGCAACCTGATCTGAGTTTGGGCATCTCAGGCCTTTGAGTTTCCCTTCTGCTAGGTGACAAAGGTGGTTCTGCAGGCTGGTATCATGGGCGGCAGCTCAGAGACAAAATTTCCCGCTCCAAGACCAATGCAGAGCCCCTTTGCAAGGAACGGGTGACAGATACAGCTCACTGAGCCCAGGTGCTTCCTTTTGCCACAGTGGAGAATTGAGGCAGCAGCAAGGCGCTTTATGAATAGCACATATTTTATCTTTTTCAGTAGGGTATTGGGGCAAGATACTTTTCTCCCTTTAAGGAAATTGGACAGACACCAGTCTTCCCTGTCTCAACAGACAGATTATGTCCTCATGTAAACCTAGACATTGGCTCAAGCGTAATTCTCCTGGTGTCAGTGGAATGATGTAAGGGATCAATTTGTCAGGTTTACACTGTAAATCCTGAGGCACACACAGGGTTAGGAATAAACTTTTAACTAAAACTTTCAATGTTAATACCTAGAAGTGATTTATTATCTGTTGCAAACAATGTATTAATGGACTGCTTCAAAGGTGGTCAGCTCTGAACGTGCTGCAAGACTTCAGGTGTGGCATAGTAAATATCATTAATATCTGTTTCAGTGTAAGCCAGAGTAACTTTGTGCATGATAGTTCCAAGGCCTGGATCCGCTGCACCTGGAACCACTCAGTGGAAGTACCTCAGTCAGTCCCAGCATCACATTGAGCTCCTCACTGTGAAATACAAAGAAGGGCACAAGTCAGGAAAAGATTTTGGCCTCTAACCCACAGACAAACTAGATCCAGGTAGCGAAACTTAGTTCCTTGTAGGCATACCTGACAGGCTGTGAACTTTGTTTCCTATACCTGTTGGGTATACCTGTTTCCTATACCTGTAGGTTCGCAGAATCATAGATTAATTCAGGTGGGAAGGGACCTCAGGTCAGACGTGGCTTAGAGCAGAGACACTTTCAATATTAGATCACTTTGTCCAGGGTTTTTTAGCCCACACTGACCTCAGGCATCTGCCCAGTCTTGCATTGTGCCATGATGCATGCTTAAAGATAACTTGGAAAGTACCTTTTAACTCTGTTTCTAGATAACCAATTTAGCTTATATTTACTTTCTCTAGCTTGCTTGTAACCAGGCCCTGATCTCACAATCAGAGTCATAGAATCATACAATGGGTTGGGTTAGAAAGGACCTTCAAAGATCAGCTAGTCCAACCCCCCTGCCATGGGCATGAACATGTTTTGCTAGATCAGGTTGCTCAAAGCCCCATCCAACCTAATCTTGAATACTTCCAGGAATGGGCATGCATAACTTCTCTGGGCACCCTGTTCCTGTGCCTCCACCCTCATCATAAAAAAAATCTTCCTTATGTCCAATGTAAACCTACCCTCTTTCAGTTTAAAACCATGGCCCCTTGCCCTGTCACTACAGGCCCTGGAAAAAGTCTGACTCAACTTTCTTATAAGCCCCGATTAAGTATTGAAAGGCCACAATAAGATCTGCCCAGAGCCTTGTCTTTTCCAACTCTCAGCTTTTCTTCACAGGAGAGGTGTTCCAGCCCTCTGATCATTGTTGTGGGTCACCTTCTGCACCCTCTCTAACAGGTCCATGTCCTTCCTGAACTGAGAACTCCAGAACTGGATGCAGTACTCCATGTGGGCTCTTACCAGAGCAGAGTAGAGGAGTAGAATAACCTCTCTCAACTTGCTGGTTACACTTCTTTTAATGCAGCCCAGGATACAATTGAATTCCTGGGCTGCCAGCTCATGTCCAGCTTTTCATCCACCAGTTTCCCCAAGTTCTTCTCCACAGAGCTGCTCTTAATCCACTCATCCCCCAGTCTGTATTGATACTGGGGAATGCTCTGACCCAGGTCCATGACCTTGCATTTGCCCTCGTTGAACTTCTTGAGATTCACTTGGGCCCACTCCTCAAGCCTGTCAAGGTCCCTCTGGATGGCACCTCTTCCCTCTATCAAATCAGCTGCACCACACAGCTTGGTGTCATCTGCAAACTTGCTGAGGATGCCCTCAATCCCACTTTTTATGTTGTTAATGAAAATATTAAATAGTATTTGTCCCAGTACTGACCACTGAGGGATACCACTTGTTACTGTTTTCCACTTGGACACTGAGGCATTGACTATCACTCAAAACCATGTCTTAGCTTTTCATTTTGTACTGTTCTAATGTCTCCATTCAGGGTTAGTTGGTTTGTTTTGGTTTTTTTTTTATTTGGAACTATGGGTTCTGTAAAGATTTACAGACCCATTGAATTTAATTGTTAACTCCCATTGCAGAAAGTTCAGGACAACAGCACAGTGATTTTTCCTAAGCATAATATGATCCAGAATTACCTCATGTTAAAAATACTCCACATAGAAGTTGTAAGGATTTGAGTAATTTTTCCTATGGAGAGTACATTACTTTAGATAGAAACATTTTTTTTTTACAGTCTGGAATAAATTAAGATGGGCCTGTGAATTTCTGGTATGTACTGATGCCAATTAAATAGTAAGAACTCTCTATATTCACTCTTTAAAAAGAAGTGATATTCATTCCAAAATGTGCCTTACTTACCATGAGATTGCTGTCAGTTCTCTTCCCAAGAAGTAGTTTGTTTTAACTGGAGTAGTAGAACAGGATCAGCCAAACTTCTAAGACTGAAAAAATACATTGGGGATGAAAAGTCAGAGGATATGGGTTATGATTCTGAGGAACAGCAGCACTGGCAGCAGGTACGTTTCTGAACAGCAAACAACCTAGAAAAAAAAACAAACACTTTTTCTTAACCGGGTACCTGATACGGTCTATCACAAAGTGTCTGACCTAACGCTGATCAATGTTCTTACGGACTACAGGCCCAGCTCCTCAGCAATTCTCTCCTCAAGGAGCACTCTTGATAGGCTTAAGTACTATGCTTACAAATCTGTGAGTGCAGGTAGAAGTCTGCCCCCATCCACTCAACTCATGAGAGTAGTGGCAGCAGACTCAGGATGAGGCACACACACACAAAAAAAGCGATGCAAGAAATGTCATCAGATGGAGACCGAGATTCACATCCATTGCTTTGGGCAATCATTTCTGTGTAGGAATGAAATATTAGGTCTTGCTTGTACATCCTGAAAAAATGATGAGAAATACATGCAGTAAGTCTGATGTTGTCAGAGTGTATTGGGTTCACTATGTGTACACAAACACAGCTCATGTCAGCCTTCCCAGACTTGCTCTAATACCCTGTGTTGTGACCTCCACATGCATTGTAGAAATGCACAGCAGCCCAGTCAGAGGTACTGTGCAATATAAATTGTAGTACTGCCAGATGGGAAAAAAACCCAAAAACCAAAAAACCAAACCACAAAAACTCATACTGTCATCCAGTTCTTTTAGAATAAGATTTTCAGGTAGAAAGACGAAACTGGGGAAAGCTGGCTATCTGGTGGCACTACCTTAGGTTCTCTTGGGAAGCTTTCTTGGGTTGTCCTAATTAGAGGCATGCACGATTTAGTGCAAAACATTTACTCACTGGGTAGGATTACTGTAAAGCTCCAAAGCAATATCAGTGCAGTTCTACTTTAGATAGCACCTATACATTCGAGGTTTTTCTTTTGTAAATAGAACTGGCCCCAATACTGAGTCACTTGTCACTGGCCCCCAACTGGCTCTAACTCCATTCACAACAACTCTTTGGGCCTGGCCATCCAGCTGGATTTTTACCCAGAAAAGTGTATGCCTGTCCAGCCCATGGACAACCAGTTTCTCCAGGAGAATGCTGTAGGAAATGGTGTCAAAGGTCCTGCTGAAGTCCAGCTACACTAAATCCACAGCCTTTCCCTCATCCACTAAGCAGGTCACCTTGTCATAGAAGGAGATCAGGTTAATCAAGAAGGATCTGCCATGTTGACCGGACCTGATTGCCTGGTTGTCCTGGACATGCTGTGTGATGGCACTCAAGATGATCTGCTCCATAGCCTTCCCCAGCACCAAGGTCAGACTGGCAGGCCTGTAGTTCCTCAGATCCTCCCTCCAGACCTTCTTGTAAATGGGTATCACATTTGCCAACCTCCAGTCAAGTGGAACATCCACAGTCATCCAGGACTGCTAATAGATGATGGAAAAGGGGTTGGTGAGCACCTCTGCCAGCTCCCTCAGTAACCTTGGATCACTGTGCCCCAGGCATCCTCCAATCATCACGTCACCCATAAGGCCTTCTCTGTTCACAAACAACAGGTCCAATGGGGCACCTTCCCAAGTTGGTTCATTCACCAGTTGTGTCAAGAAGTTGTCTTCCACACACTCCACACTAGACTATTTCCTTTCTGCTCTGTTGTACTTCCAGGAGACATCTGGTGAGTTGAGTGAGTTGAAGAACAAGGGGTAGTGATTGTGAGACTTCTCCCGGTTGCTTGTAAAACATTTCATCTGTAAATGTAAATCTGTAGAAGATTTCATCAGAAAATGGAAGTGCAGTGTGTATATATCCCGAGCTATTTGGACCACGATGGGTCTTCAGGAAATGAAAGTTTCTGTTTAATTAGAGCAGCATTGTGCTTCCTGGCAGCATACATATTTATGCATGTCTGCATATGTCTGGGTGGTTTTTTGTTTGTTTATATTTTTATAGATACATGCACATCACACACATGCACACAAACATGTATTTTTTTCTTTTAAAGTCAAACCTAAAGTGCCCCAGAAAGTCAAGTTAGCAAGATACAGAAAGTCTATAGCCTGACACTGGTTTTGGTAGATGGGAGTCCATCTGTACATTTTGAACTTCAGAACAATTTCCGTGTACATACTTCTGAAATCAGACCTTGGGCATATTCCAGATCCTTGAAATGGTCTTAAACAAGAATCCCTCAAGATCTGTCCCCAAATAAATCAGTTGTGAAAGTATTATTTTCAGGGGTGAATGGCTTTCAGTTCTTCATGTGATCCAGTTCCAGGGCTTCTCATAAGTTTCTCAAAACTCAGATTTTTTTCCCAGCTGTGAATTATCTGTAGGTCCTAATTTATTTGTTGTTACTTGTTCATTTATTGAAGGCATGTTTCTGGTACTTTCCCTGGAGTGCCAGAAAGCTGAAGTGATGGCAAGATGCCATTTGAGGATGGTAATTTCAGATGGAAATAACTGCTATCAATGAGAAATAGAATGAAGAAACCATATTAGGGAAGGAAAAAAACTGCTAGAGACGATATATGTATAAGGGAGCATATCCAACAAACCATATGAGTGCAAAATATTTGGGAAAGGTGTTTTCAAATGGTATAGTTTTGTTACATGTAAATATCTGAGAAGTTCACTTTTTTCCTGTTCATAAGAAAGTTAGTTTCTTCATCTTTTTGTTTCCACTGTACGTATGTAATCCCCAGATACACTGCCCTCTTTTTCCCCTTGTGCCCACTTTTTTTGCCTTCTCTCATGACACATCTTCAAGACTGCCATCACTGCACTGATTGTGCGTAAAAAAGTCTCCACGCAGGGAAATTTTTATTTTATTTTAATTTACTGGCATTTAACACAAACTTCTGTTCACTGGTTTGGCATCGGGGGAAAAAAAAATTAAAAATTAAACATTTAAATAAGTACCTTTCCTCCTCCTACCCCAGACTCAGCTTAAGCCAGACACCTCTCCATCCCCATTCCCAGTCTCACATTCCCAGTCCGTCCAAGTACATCCAGGGAGGTGAGAGGTGGCACAGGATGTTGAAGTCATTTGTCTCATGGCTCCCTTCTGCCTCTCTTTGAGCTGGTGGGTTTATTTCTACTGTTCTCTGCTCCCTCAGGCTTTCCTGCCACTCATTTTTAGTGTTCCCCAGTTGTCCATGGCTGCAGTTCCTCAGGGGTGTGTTTGCCCCAGTGCTTCGTCCACAATATAAGAAACAGCCCAAGCACCAAAAGGCTTCTCAAGGTAGTCTGTCAGCTTCTTGCTATCACAGACTGCATTCAAATTATCATGATTAGCCTTTCCTGATGGATTTCCTTTCCCATTAAGTTTTCTTTTTTCTTTCTGTACTTTGTGCATCAAAATACCCAAGTCAACAAGTACCAAAATTTAATTGTGTTGGGTGAAAAACAACCACATCTACTGCTCAGTCCTATTCACCAAGCACTCATGCCACTCCCACTGCAGACCCTTCCCTCTTAACAGCCCTATCTTCCCTCAGACCTAAAAGAAACAAATGACTGAGAGGGGCCAAACAGGCACACATCCCTGCGTATTTGGGGAATGACCCCCACCTCCCATGGATGGCCAGGAAAGCTGTTGCAGGAACTGCAGTGTTGAGGACAGCAGCTGCAGAGCTTGATCAGAATCCACTCTCTGGAGGAATAGTCACCAGCACTACAACAATTAGTTAGTAAAAGCAAAAAAATGGCAGGTGAAGACAGATGTCAGTTTACAACTTCTTTTATAAAGCAGCTTTCTGTCCCTGATAGCTCTGATATGAATTGGCCAATCTCGCAGTGGAATTGGAGACTATTTAACGATGTAGAATCCAAATAGGCAAGGTCAGCCAAAATGAGCACAGATTTTAAGTATTCCAGAACACAAAAGTTTAGAACTTCATGGTTATCCACCAAAACACTATGACATTAGCCATGAGTTATAACTGGACAATCTAAGCAGAGCTGCATAGAAATCAATAGCTTTGCATGCAGAGTAATGACTTCAAAAACTTTCAGTCCCAAAACAAGCAATAAAAGAGATTTGTAAACATGGATGAAGTATCATCAGTCTTTTAAATACTTGCTGTTGTAGAACTGACATATGTAATTAACAAATTATCTGATACACAACTCTATATTACTGTGCTTTTTCCCATGCAGAAAAGTTCTTACCAACAACTGTTAAATACTCTTGCTGATATAGGAGATTTGAGTGTAAAGACTGATATTGGTTAGTTCTTTGTTCACATCCTCTACTTGTAATATAGATCAGCAGCACAGATGAGTCAGCTGCTAGATTTGACTCAGTGTTCTGTTATCTGGAATAGTCCCCAGTAAAAGGCTGATATTAAGTATTATTACAATATTTGTGATCAAAGGTGTGTTTGGCAATAGGAAAGGTACTACATGCATTTTGACTTTTTGCGACAAATATGACTTTTTAAAGAGATTAGTCTAACAGAACTACCTGGAGATTAAGTAGGTTGGTGACAGGTGAAGAAAGCTTGAAGACAGGCTGGAAAAGCTCTTGAAAAGCTATATAGTTCTTAAAACATACATTAGACTACTCAGAAATTTAGTTTGACCAAAGTTAGGAAGAAGACTTGTTTTCTATTTTAGCAACCTGAACTACATTTCTTTAGTTCAGTTTTGTTTTTTGGCTTCAAATAAACCCCAAAACCTTCAGAGACAGGAAATATCAAGATGTTGGGCCTCTTTGCTGATGCTGAGTAGAGTAGTCCTGTTGATATACATTGAACTTTGTGGATTTCTTGACTTTTCAATAAAAATGAGTGAGTAAATAGCTTCTATACTAATTTTTCAATTTTTAAAAATATTTTAATGGCTCTAAATAAACAGCACGTTTCACACAAACGTATTTACTGACAGTTATGAAGATTTAGCTTCACTTCAATTACTTATTGATTTGTGCCAAATTAGCAAAAGTATTTTGAGCCAGAAAAGGGGGGAACAAGTCAAAACCATACAGAATTACACAGCTTTATTTCTAAGTTAAAGTCAGCTTAACTGGATGATAAAAAAACATTTACAGGAATGTCATGTCATTCCAGCAACAAACTGCAACTAGACCCCACTGGGGAATTAGGTCGATTGTATTGCACTTGAAGGAAAACTACTTGGAAAAAAATAGATAGATGCCTGGCTACAGTGAAGGCTCAGCAGAGTATTCCAAGCCTATGCATGCACAGAAGGTAAGCTATTTTCTCTCCACTGATTTTTTTTTTTTGCTTAAAGAAGGTGGGCCTAATGCTATTTTCAGCTGCCGGGACTGTAGCGCTTTACTCAACATTATGAATCTTGCTCCCAGATCTGGGCATGTAAGATTTAAACCTATGGGCATCACAGCTGTCATTAGTTCTGAAACATTTTTGACTGGAAAGGGTTTTCATTGGAAAATGTTGGTTCCATATAAAAGAAAATTTGCTGCTGGTCTGTCAGTTTCAATCACAAGTGTAATTAAAAAATTAAAACGTGTTCTAATAAGGGCACAGTTGAACATTTTAACATTGCTGTAAAAGAATGACTGAAGCTTTCATTTTAAAAATTATGTTTTGCATCATGGTTGTATTTTTCATATGCTAAAGTACAGCTAAATTAACAAATAAATTCCACACAAGATCTTTCTAATAACTGGAAGCAGTTTAATACAATTTCATTTCGCGGGCAAATTCAAATTCTTTGAGAATTTTCTTAGAATGCAAACCTCTGTTTGGAAAGACTGGCGTTGCCCATGGAGTTCCCTTTCTAACTCTCCCAATCTGCTAGCTGCCTCTGAATTAATATTGAATGCCACATTCTCAGATATATTAAAAAAAAAAAAAAATCTCAGAAAATAACTTCTTTTGCTCTAGTGCTGGAGTATGAAATACTTTCCTGGGTATTCTCCTGTGTGGAAAGGAGATAGAGCAGCATGAGGAGTTAATGCTGTGTCCAGGGCATGGTGCATACAAAGTGGGGTGCTGGGCTGAACAAGGATGGGGCAGGAGAGGCACAGCCTGCGCAGCTGCCACCTTCTCATTCACATTCTTGTGCCACATCAGCTTGCGGGGACTGTGAAAAACAAAATCCTCCTGCCTCTCTGTTTTCCCAGTAAAGCCACCATCAGACTGTGTCTATTCCTACTGGTTTTGTCTTTATTTGGCTTGGGAGCTATACGTTATTTTCCCACTTGGCAATGCAAGTCAGGGTGCACTAAGGCAGCAGCTGGGCCAGTGGATACAACAGCATGACAATTTAAACACCGCTCTTGGGCTCAGCTACTATAAAGAAGGATACAGCATTAATTAATAATATAAAGAGTTGCCCAAAGCAGCAGGTACAACAGAGATCATGTAGCCTTCAGGAAGGTAAATCTGTTACACCCCGTTCTTGTTTTCCCTTTCCAGAGGCTGTAACACGGTCTTACAGGACCGCAAGAGATATTTCAAGTGAAATCCAGTGTCTCTGAATTTCTCATTTTTGGTTATTTAATTGTATTCTGCAGTTTCTTCTGGCTTTTCTGTAGGAAAGCTTGATTCACGGAAGTCTGATTCAAGAAGGCAAATAGCTGAATATGTCCTTCCAGACACACTGTACGGCAGAAATGTCTAGAGGAATATTTTTAGTTATTCCTGAGCTAACATATACAAAAATCAAAAAGGTGAAGCCAGCTGAAAACACATTCAGTAGGAAATTAGAGGCACTCAGCTATCCAAAGTGAATCAGAAGGACTGTATAAATTTTGCTATTACAAATCCCTTATTCATGGTAAAGTCATGCTTCACATATATATACATATATGAATATATATTGTGTTGTGTGTATTTTTGAATGGTCCAATAAGAAAAAAAACCTACATGCTCACTGAAAGCCTCAAATAAAATGTATAGAAACTCCTAACCTATTTAACCGCTTTGGTTTTATTGAAAAATGTGAGCATTTTTGCTAATGTATATAAGCCCTAATAAAATTTCTGTGTTTGGATTTTTCTTTAATTTGATATCTGAGTCATAGCTGTCCAAGTGAATGGTGAGCCCTTACAAGTGGAGATTTCAGTGAAATAGTCCCTGTCTATGTACTACTCTGTTCCACTGTCTTTCTCTTGTCAAGTGTGTGCTCATGTAATCCAACCTTTTGAAAGCAGGTTTTACATACACCATTGGAAAAAGTGCTGAGAACACTTCCAGGTGAACTCCCAATTCCAAAGATCAGCAACAGTGGAACCAGAATGAAGACTTTGGTGATTTCTTGATTTGTGTAGGGGAAAGAGGGATATAGACAGGGACAGCAACAACCAAAGGAAATCACAGTTCTTTGGTCTTTACCTTTAGCTCCTAACTGTCCAGCACTGATATGCTCCTCTTGTCTTTGTGGTTTTGCTTGGTGTGCTTAGTCAAGTCATAAATATGAGATAGTTGTATAGTATGAAAAGCTTATGTAAAAAAATGAATCTGTTTAAGCAGAATAAATTAAAGCTCTTGTTCTTATTCCTGTAACAAGAGTCCATTTAATTTATCTTAATTTCATTCATCCTGCTGTACAGACAAATAATGACACTCCACATACTGTTTCTGTTTGTTATTACCAGAAAACTGTTTCAAAAGACATCTGTTAACATTTTTAATCAAATTGTAATCTGCAAGGAAATTTTCAACAACAAATGAATTAATTTGTTTATGTTATGTGTTCCTCAGAAATCTTGACCATTATGATTTGGTATGCTTAAAAGAAACTGTTTTGTAAAAAGATTAGATTCATACAGTGAAGTGCATCACCCAGGGACACAGCCCATATTTTGTTTTAAAAACCCAAATGGCTTTACAGATTTAGGAATTTGCTCTCTGTGCAAGCAGTGAGCTTACAAGAGCTGCTGCAGGCAGGAAAGCCCCAGGTGGCACAGGACATCATGTATCATCACTACAGGGCTGCAGGCAGACCCAGCACACAAAACCCCTAAGGGCCTAGGGAGCAGTAAATGTAAATGGATAACCCTCTGCAGCTGCACCTCCTCCATGGCACAGCAGGGAGTCCACATTTCTCTCTGAATTTGGACAGACGATGGTTAGATGTCTAGCTGTAGGTCTCACTTTCACAGCATTCTCCTGCGATGTCTTCCCAGTTCATCCAATTTGAAATCATCTTTCTTGAGCATGGATGGCTCTCATATTCAACACCACAATTAGGGTCATACCTCTGCCTTGCCGTTTATGCTTCTTTTCCCATATAGGAACAGTCACACATCAAACTGCCAGGAATCACCAGTTTCTCTCTCACAACTGCAAAGTTTCTCTTGTCCTCCCTTTTCCTAATTTCTCACTGTGTACCCATGCATTCAGACATCCATGACAAACTTTTCTTCTGATCAGTTTGGATTACCACTCCTAGTATATTTTAATTCTGCTATTGATATCTTTCTTTGTGATAATCTTCCAACTAAGTTATTATAACTTTCTCACAACTTTTTTTTCCATTCACTTGAATATAAATTCCAGACAGTTTTTGCACCTATTTCTTGAAGAAATTCCAAGTTGCTTTTGTATTTCAGTTCCAGACCTCAAAATGTAACGTCTCAGCCTGTTCCTTTGCTTTATCAATATTTTTCCATTGAAGACCAAGATATGAATTATAACCATACTTATGTTTATTGTCCTATTCACTACTACTAAGTTCTATTTTCTCCAAGTCATTTTGCTAAAAGATAATTGTTTTACTTATCACTTATGTCTTTATAATCTGTAACCCATTTAAGTGACTTACCTTTACTTGTACCTCAGTCTTCTTTGAACAGTACATAGTATTTAACACATGTTGGAAATACTATATTTCTTAGTCTGTAATACTCACTTTCATTTCCTAAAGAAGAAATTCTGGCTTATCCATTTTTGGGGTCTTTGAAATACCAACAGTTCAGTCCTGTTATGCAGTTCACAGAATCAGAGACTTACAGCATTGCTGAGGCTGGAAGGCAACTCTGGAAATCATTTAGTCCAACTCCCCTGCTCAAAGCAGGGTCATCTAGAGCAGGTTGTCCAGGACCCTGTCTGCTCAGGTTTTGAATACATCCACAGACTGAGATTTCACTGCCTCTCTGGGCAATCCATTCCAGCATTTGACCACCCTCACAATAAAATTTAAAAAAAAAAAAAAAAGTACTTTCCTGCATTTATTTCTTATAACCAGAGATCTTTTCTTATTCTCTGGGTACAGAGTTGAAGTAGAGGCAGGGAAAAGCAATGTTTGTTTTGACCTTGTTACATGGAGGGGAACCCATTTTTATCAAAAACCTTGTTGTCTTTTCAGATAAACCTCATACCTTTGAATAAAACAAGACCTGTTGTTTTTTCAGAAGGAAAGAACTGGCTGTGAGTGGAACCACCATTTGGAGGAAGACGATATCCTGGTACACCTCCGTTCCTCAAACTCTCAGAGAGCACACAGAGCACATATTGGTTTGCTTGCTGAAACCCAAACATTACTTTTAGACTTGTCTTGTAGAGAACCATAGGATGCAGAAGTGCTGCATGAATTTCATATGACAAGGAAATCTATTATATATCTATTATATACCCTATCGATCATTTACTTTTCCCAGTCCCTGAATACAATGTTTTTAAGGACTTCATTTTTGTGTGGCAATCATCAAGGAGCAACCAAGAACAGGTCTTCTGAGTCCTTTTCCTTTTGAGAAACAGTGAGGGTCTTCAGAACGAAATCCGAACCAAATGCTTAGATAACAAGTCACAGTGGCAGATATAAAGTGATTTCTACAATACAGCAAAATCTGAAGGGAACTGAAATATGCACATGTAGAAATAAAGGTATATTCTATTGACCAGTGGGCTTTCCATGTGGAAGGATGTCTTATGACATAATAGGGTTGTCTTGGTATATGATTCTGAGTGCAGCTCTGTCCTGGTTTTGGCTGGGATAGAGTTAATTTTCTTCATAGCTGGCATAGTGCTGTGTTTTGGATTTAGTAGGAGGATAATGTTGATAAACACACTGGTGTTTTAGTTGTTGCTAAGTAATGTTTACCCTAAGTCAAGGACTTTTCAGCTTCCCATGCCCTGCCAGGGGCACAAGAAGCTGGGAAGGGATGCAGCCAGAACAGCTGACCCCATCCGGGCAAAGGGCTATTCCATACCGTATGACGTCATGCTCAGTATATATACTGGGGGGAGTTGGCCTGGGAGCAGGAATTGCTGCTTGGGGACAGGCTGGGCATTGGTCAGTGGATGGTGAGAAATTGCAGTGTGCATCACTTGATTTGTTGTTGTCGTTGTCGTTGTCGTTGTTGTTATTATTTTCCTCTGCTTCACTGCTGTTAAACTGTCTTTATCTCAACCCATAGGTTTTACTTTTTTCCGCTTCTCTCCCCCATCCCACTGTGGAGCAGGGCAGTGAGCTCTCATACTTGGCTTACATCTACCTGGACCTATCTCCTGGCATTTGAGGCACAGGCACACAACAATTACACATAAACCTATATAATGCCAAAAGAGATTTAACAAGCTCCTAAAAACATACAGACTTCTGAAGAAGTAAATAACTACATAGGGAGGAGAGTTGTTTTCTTTCAACAGAAAACTTTGTTAGATTTAGGGTGGGGGTTGAAATCCAGATTACATATATCTGTATTCAAGTAAATAAATAATGAGGGCATCTAGTCAATCCAGTCTTTGGAACCTGGAAAGCAGCAATATTTGGTCACCTGTACTGACTCCAGACTGTTTGGCTGTTTTGGCTAGGGCCTCAATTCACTTACCTAAGCACAGGTGCCTACTGGCAGTAGGAACCTGCTTGGCTATCCAAGGTGCTGAAAGAGGTCCCATGGGAGACCCACCACCTTCGGGAATGGCTGCTAGAGGTCAGGCAGGACCCCTTAATGAATCTTAAATGGCCCCAAGCATTGCTAAGATAACTGAATTATGCCATAACACCTTTTATCTTTTAACTGAAGGTATCTTCTGAATTCATCGTGATGGTGCCAGTTGACCGTTATGAAAATTTTCTTCCCTAATATATCAGCCAATCTTTATAGTATGAAATTGTATTGACTTTGCTGATATATATGAGTTTACATTACACGCTGCAATGTAATGAGGTAGCGAAATTTTACTGGAGACTTTGGCACTGTTCTTGTTTAAGCAAAACAAACTAAAGGACACCACCTCATTGCAAGGACCAGAAGGACAGTCTGAACCTGGAAGTAAGGACTTTTGCTTCTCAGAATCTTACAGCTTTCCATGAAGGACAAAAGGCACCCCTGGGCAACCCAGATAACATTAGCATCCTAACCCCTCTAATACATCTTTGAAACCCTCCCAGCATTGTCTGGCATCACAGATAAGTAACTATAGCAAGGTCGACTCCAGAGACATCTGGATCAGTTGACAAGAAGCAAGAATTCTGGTGGATGATAATGCTGCAGAAATACGGTTGCCTTGCAAAGTTTCACTATGATAAGTAATTGGTATTTTGTGTGTTAATGATTAGTCAAGTCAAGTTGTACCTGAACACTTGAAGGGTATAAGAACTGCGTGTGAAACCACATTCAGAGTGCCCTAATTTGGCTGGGACATCTCATACGCGTGAATAAATATTTACCCTTGTAATTCTACAGTTTGCATCCTAGCCTCTCTTCTCAGTCAGCACAGGCCAGTTGCGAATTTTTGTAATATGACCCACACCTATTTTAACAGGAAATGTGTTGTTCACCTGAAATATTTTCCCAGCTCTATTGGTATGTCTAGCAGAATTAATTTACAAACTTGTTGGTTCCAGACAAGGTGAGACTCCCAAGTCATCAAGATCGTGGAGACAACGTTCTCCCACCTTTCTTTTAGTGAATAAACCCAAAGATAGTGAAGTCTTACAGTTTCTAAAGCTAGGTTTAAAAAAAAAAAAAATAGAGGTAATTCTTAAAGGCATAGAAAACTAACATCTGTTGTGTCGAGAAAGACTGAAGTAAAATGGTTGAAGAGCCATTCATTTCTGCTGAGTATGCTTTGGAAGAGAAGACTGTTTTTTGTCTATCTTGGCGCACAGGTCACAAACTCTTTTGTCTTCCTCTGCTGTAACACATGCTACAGTGTCCTCAGCAAGTGCCTAAGGAAGCCAGATGTCTCTCAAGTTACATTCCTGCTACAAGTTCTCTGCTTTCTGTCTCTTTTTCTCTCTTCTTGCACATGGCACTCCCTGATACTCTAAAGCTTCTCCATCATCATGCTGTGGAAAGCGAAATCTCCTGCTCTCAGATAGATATGCCTGACCCAGAGTGCAGCATACAGGACAGCAAAAAAAAAGCCACAGTAAAAGGTGAGCAAACATTTTATATTATCGACCATACAAGAAGGCTGATATCTGCTGGTTTGAATTATAGAGGAATGAGTGAATGCTTTCATGGACCATAAATATTGCACATAATCCTTCTCCAAGAGAAAGTACCTCATTAGACACCTCGAATACAGCTCAAATATACATGCTTGAAGGCAAAAGCCATGTGACTATGCTAAAAGCATGTGGCTATGCTAAAGGCATGTGACTATGCAAAAGGCATCTCACTCCTCTGTCCCGTAACTGTTAATTCTATGTTATCCACTAAGTTATATGACTTGTTTTGGCCTCCTATTCAGTAAAGCAGGTCTCTGGCAGCAAGATCTTACTGATCCTCATTTTTAAGATTGGTTAACTGTATTTTTATGTGTTTGTGTATTCCAAAAGCAACCGTACATATAGATATATATTTATATTATTTTTTTCATGTCCATATATATATACATCAGCAGTTATATTGCTCTGTCATTGAGATCCTTTCTTCTAGAAAAAAGTACAAGCCAATCCCAGTTTTAAAGCCATGGACATATGGTTAATGCAACTCATCTGGTTTTCTCATGCTGTGTGCTAGGGACTTTAGGATTCTTCAATCACAGTGGCAAGGTCTGTCCTGTAATTCAGTACTTTATTCTATAAGGAAGCTTGCTACAGCTCCAAGTCTTGCTCTACCAGCACTGCAATCCAAACAAACAAGTCATTCAGGCTCTCTCTACAATACTTAGACTGTATTTCATTCTAATTTTTGTTGGGTTGTTTAAAGGGTTTTTTGAGGTAGTTTTGGGCAATAACAGTGCTTACTCCTGGCTCAGCCTCTGGCATGTCCCGGCCACAGTGGGGAAATTCCATTCACAGTAGAAGAGTCACTGCAGGTATATCTCTATTATCCTAATACAATTCCTTGTAGTTACCAGACAAATAATATTCTGACAGTTTTTAAGTCTTGGATCCAAAGCAGCTGTCCCTTCAAACGGCAAATTTACAAGCCTTGAATGTAACTGATACTACAAAAGTGGAAATTTCCTCACATTCCCCTCTTTCCTGGTGATAAAGCTCATCCTTTAGAGATGTGAGCATTTCTTCCTTGCTCAGAGTGCCAGAAGGTGGAAATCAGCAACTGCTTTTAAGAAAGGGACATACATCCTTCAATATGGACTGAGCAAACACCTTTCCAGTACAGTCCCTTGGTCATTTTTGGTCATGGCAAGTTTAAGATTAATGAAGCAGAGTTCCATATAGCAATATATATAGCAATAGCAATTCCCTGAGCTAGTTTGTCCTCAAGAGCAATAATGTCTAAGCTTTTTTAAAATTTCAAAGGAAAACGAAACACTCCTAGTTTCCTATTCTCATTAGGATGTCTGCAAAGTTGTTTGCATTCTAGCCTCCAGCGGTCAGAAACTGCTGTGTCATTTGGCTTTCCCTAATGCTTGCCCATGTTAGAAAGGAAATAACTGAAGTGTTTCAAGAGCTAACAGAGAAGAAAATATACCAGGACCATTCATGTCAAGCAGCAAGACTAGCAAAAAGAAAATGCAAGAGATTTGGTCCACCCTTCCTCTCGGCCTTATTGTCTGAGTGGTGAAGGGGCCAGGCATATGTTGTACCCTAGTTCTTCTCATTCTCCGCTTTATGTTTCGGCATACCACAGCTTTAGACAATAATTTCTGCCATCCAACCACTTCCTGTACAGTCTGTGTCTACATTTGCTGCCCTCATTTGTCACCAAACAGATTTGTTCAATGGCTTACACTTCCCTCTCATTGCCACTTGTAAGGCTCTTTCTTTTTTACCAGTCACACTGACGTGACTCTTTCTAATACTTTATAAATGAGCACATGTACCTGGGTTTATCTATCTCAACACCCTTTGCAATTATAATAGTGCCCATCAGCTATATTTGAAGGACTTAACCTGAGATAGGAATTCAATCTAGTTTTCCAGCTCCCAGCAGCACTGTCTTAAACAGAGGAGACCTTCTTGTTCAGCCAGATGGTTTCAAATTTTTTAAAGTTATGGGCTCATGTCCTAAATACACACTGGTACTCAGAGAGGGACTTGTACTATCAGAAAAATCATCACAACTTAAGTCCAAAACTTTTATTTCTAGATGTGACTGTATCAAACTTAGATGACTAGTTTGAGTGGTCTGGATTTAAGAGAAGCACTGATGATCAAAACATCTGAATATCATGGTTTTTACTTCTCTCTTTCTCAGCAATCTCTACAAAGATTTATAAAATTTACAGGAAATGAAATCTGAGCTCATTAGAAAGGAAAAATCCAGTTATTCTTTTTATATCTGTTTCATTTTGAACCTCATCATGTACCACATTCAGTTCAGATTTTTAAAGACAGTAGTACTAGAGCTCCCCTTAAACTAGAAACCCCGTATTAACATTCACAGATATGCTTGTATTTGTGTCTACAACTGACAGCAAATACAAATAGTGTTATGCTATTGCTTTGTTCTTATTTTCTCAGTATTAATACATGCTATATAGTCTCTGAAAGATTCTGCTGCAATGTAAGACTTTAATGCAATGTGAGGCTTTTTTTTTATTTTTGATGTATTGTGATGAGCTGTTTATTGCACTATGATTCAGATTTTGCCAAAACTCATAAAAAGGAGAGAATAGCAACAAGTCCATACCAAAAAAATGTAAAACCCTGTTGCTTTTCTGGGAGGTCTGATTCCTATGCAGTTCTTCTGAGTACAACTATTTCCAGTGAAGCACTGTAGGTAGACAGACAAGTTTTTGAGGCCAAATGATCACCACTACTGATGTAGCATAGTAGCATAGAACCACGTCGTGCCCAATTAACCTTGCCAAGACCACATTATTCACCCAGGTATTTCGGCGATGTGCCCATTGCAGCCATGAACCATGAGAGTATTTCCACAGGGTTCTGTACTTTGCCATGTGGATCCATCACTTGAGTTAGGTGTTATGAAACAAATACTGTTCATGAAAGACTAACTATTAGCATAACATTGATAAATAGGGAGGTTTTGTTTGCTTCCATGAGAACGTTCTCCTTAGTTCCATACTCCAACCAGTAATGTGAACTTAAAATACTTCTATACTTCCAAGAGAATTTGTAAAAGAGCTTTGCTGGAAGGTGCAGGGAAATCTCCAGATAGTTCTATTAACCGTGCTGTTTCTCAATGGAGAACAGCAAGCTCAGAAACATAGATAAGAAATAGTTTCTTGTTAATGTTACATAAGATTTTATTACAAATACAAGCATAGATCCAATTGTTTTCTGTGTAGCAGAAGTTTCTTAAGAAACTTTGATCAGACATTGACTGCATCCATTGATTTTCATGCTGAGAATTTTTCCTCGCTGAAAAGGTAGCATGCTTCCTTCTGATTATTACAGCACTTCCACAGTGCTTCCCACTAAATCATCTGACTTGAAAATTTGCTTAAGGCATTTTTTAAATTGTCAGCAGTTTCAAGTAGTTTAGAAGACCTCTAATTGTTTCCCTAAGATTACTTCATCTCCCAGTCTCTCCAAAATGTGGAAAGTCAGCTGGAGCTGTTTTGCCCAGCTCAAGAGCATGTGTAATTACCAGCTGTGATTCCAGAGACCAAGATCAGGTGACTTGATGTGGCTGCTGTTGTGGAAGAATAAAAGAAAACAGCTGCCCAAGAATGGCTGAAAGTACAAAATTTTAGAGATCTTGGGTGCCAAAAAGGACTGTCGTGGTTTAACCCAGTAGGTAGCTCAGCCCCACACAGCCACTTGCTCACTCCACCCCCCCAATGGGATGGGGGAGAGAATCCAAAGGGTAAAAGTGAGAAAACTCATGGGTTGAGATTAAGACAGATTAAGAAGAAAAGCAAAGCCATGCACACAAACAAAGCAAAACAAGGAATTCATTCACCACTTCTCATCAGCAGGCAAGTGGTCAGCCAGATCAGGAAAGCAGGGCTTCATCACACATAGCAGTTACTTGGAAAGACAAATGCTGTCACTCCAAATGTCCCCCCCTTCCTTCTTCCCTCAGCTTTTATTGCTGAGCACAACATCATATGAATCATAGAATCATAGAATCCTAGGTTGGAAGGGTCATCTAGTCCAACCTTTCTAGGTAAGACCACAGTCTAGACAAGATGGCCCAACACCCTGCCCAGCTGAGCCTTAAAAGTGTCCAATGTGGCAGAGTCAACCATTCCTCCATCTATGATATGATATGATTCTATGATATTCCTCTGGGGTCATTATTCCAATGCTTGACTGTTCTCATTATGGAAAATTTCCCTTTCATGTCCAATCGGAATGTCCCTAAGAGCAACTTGTGACCATTCCCCCTTGAATTCTCCATGTTGTAGCTACCCCTTAGGTACTGGTACATGGTGACGAGATCCCCTCTAAGCCTCCTTTTCTCTAGGCTAAAAAAACCCAGTTCTTTCAGCCTGTCCTAATATGGCAGATTT
>BOSO01009375.1:71809-98052 GCA_018403395.1 Gorsachius goisagi | reverse complement strand
CATTCCATCGGGGCCCATAGATTTGTGGATGTCCAGCTTCCTTAAAAGATCCCTAACCTGTTCCACATTAACAGAGGGAAGATCATCCTTTCTCCATCTATTGATTCTTGCCTTATCCTTAGTTAAGTGCAGAACATCCGAAGTACAAATATTCCTTATAGTCACGCTATCTGCCTGTTCAGAGCCACCACGCTCCTGGTTTGTGCCCAGGTACAATGACAATACACGTGAATATTGAAAATGTCCCATGGCATTAAGGTGCCACCCTCTTTTGCCCCAGACTTGTTTCTGGAGAGCATGAAGGGATTCCTTGAGGTAGTCTTGTTAATTGATTGAGCTTTCTCAAGAAATAAGAATTCCGACTTGTTAAAGCTGATTTTAAAAGTCATAAGCATCCCAGATGGGCAGAGAGAGTTCCTTCTCTTTGTAAATATTAAAGTAAGGACAATCTCCTTTTCCTAAAAGGAGAAAGTTATCTTAAATAAAACAAAACTTGGTGCTGTTTGCATAGCCTCTCTTCTGTTATCTCAGAATGCTTTGTATGTAGTCTGTCTCTTGTTCTGCTTCCCAAGTAAGCTTAAATATATTTTTTTAATATTTAAAAAAATGTAGATATAGCATAACAACTCGGTGAAATTCACACAGCATTTGAAATAAGATTAAAAGCCTAAATTGAAATTTTATTCATTTGTCATTTAGACAAATCTACCTACCTCATTTCTTTAAAACAATTTATGCCAAGTAATTTGGGTTTTTCTTTACAGGGAAAAATGTTATGACTTTTGGTAGCCATGTTGTGCTACATCCCACAAAGACAATTCTTTTCACTTCCCTTGGTAGAACTGTTCTCTGAGGATACATAGGATTAGGAATATTGTTCTTAGACCCCAATTTCCATTATTTTTTAGTAATGGTTGTATTAGTCCCCGGTGTTGTACAATGAAAACTGTTCATCACTGAACTTAACTGCTGCCAGGCTGTGGTCAGTACACAGAGCCTTCCGTGGAGTTACTTTGAAAGCTGTTTAGAAGTGTCACGAGGATGGACAGAGGGTTGTAATGGAAGTACTTCTGCCTCTTATGAAATGTTCTGCAGAATGAAACAGTTGTAGGAAGCCAGCTCTTACTTTTTGCATGTCTGTATTCATTTTTCTACAGAATATAGAATCACGATTGAAAGTGTCATTGCCCAGTGATCTTGGAGCAGCTCTCACTGATGGTGTTGTTCTGTGCCATTTAGCTAACCATGTGCGTCCCCGATCTGTTCCCAGCATTCATGTCCCCTCACCTGCTGTTGTAAGTATGTAATAATGATAGAATTTTGTAGGTGTCCAAAATAACATCCAACAAAGTTCTGTAATCCAGACAAATCCTAAATTCAGCATTGTACTCTGTGAACATACGTGACAGAAAATAACCATCTGTTCTGTCTAAAAAAGGTCTATAGCTTCATTAAAAGAAATTATTTTTAGGTTTGTTTCATTTAAATTGTTACTTCTAACACAGATCATGAGAAAATACTAATGTTTTCAAGTCCTCTCTATGTTAACTTGAAAACTAGTGAAATAAGAGACAGTTCGGCATGAAATCTGAAATAGGGTATTTCAGAAGATCAAAAAGGTCTGAGAAGTTCAGGAAAATAGATAGTAGGAAAATACAACATTCTCTACAACGTTTAGGATCCCACTACACAAGACAGTGAAAACAGGCAGAGAAGCCAAGTTGATTCCTGTGTCCACTTCACAGCACTACAAATTCCTCTGCTTAGGAATTTTAGTAGAGTGCACTTGAGCTACTTGAAGAACAGCATCTCCTGGAACAAAACAAACCCAGTCATACCTTTGTGATAACAGGAAAAAAGGTGTTGTATCTGGGGGCTATTGAGAGCAAGGAAGGAAGTGCACAGAGAAGTTTGAAAATTTCTGCAGTTCTTTTTCTTACCCTGCCTGACTGCAGTGTTTCTGGAAAGCAATGAAGATGAAACATTTCTGAGTGCATTACTGTGTATCACATGTAGGCAAAGCACAGAATTAGAGAAAGGTCAAGAACTGTGAAATAACAATAGATTATTTACCTAATCTGTATTTGTGGAAGTCAGAAAGTTCAGTGAAAATATTTAGGGTCAGCTACTTGGAAGTAGTATGGAGGGACAGATTGCTTGTTATGCACCTTTAAATTGTAAGAATAAGGGAAAAAAAACTGAAGATTGTTCCTGGGGGAAGTTGTTGAAATGTGCATGTTGTGTTTGCTTTTCCTATTTTGGAGTCAGTCTTTGCGTTGGTTGGAATTTGAACTGGCACTTAGAGGACTGCCTGCTGTATCATTGTGGTTCCTCTCCCTTGGACTTAATGTGAACAAGCAGATGTCTTCATTATTTTGAGAACGATTGAACTGGACATGCCAACATTTTAGGCAGATTGTGGAATCATTAAGAGAAAAGGCATACAACCGCTATTCAGAAGACTTGCGTCATTGAGAGTATCTTTTCAATGGCCTGGTTTTATGTGCTGTTGAATATTCTGTGTTAGGAATTAAAATGTGGCTTTGTCATATAAATCCCAAGGAAGAGGCACTCTTTAGCTGCTCGGCTCCAGGAGCAGAAGACGCGTCATGTCATTCCTTAGTGACAATGTGATCTTTGTATTCCCTTCAGCCTTCGGGAGGAAGAAGTCAGCACTAGCCTTTAACCTGCTTTCTTGGTGGGGAAGTATGGTACATTGAGGGGACAGAGCAGAAACCCCACCACGTAGGGAAAACCGTCTGACCCGCAGAGGCCACTGCCTGCTGCTGTGTAGAATGTGGGTAGCTTGTTCAAAGGAGCAGGAGGCTTGTGTCTCTTTAACCAGAAGGGAATAAGCTTCAAGAATAGAAACAAGACAGAGCCTGTGCCGTGGTATGTCTGTGTAGAGGTGTGAAAGCTAACTGTAGGAAAAAGGTTGCTTGAAAAAATGCCAGCGAGTGCAATTCAAACAGCTACATCAAACACATCTACGAGAGGCTTGCAAGCAGCAAGCTTCAATTCCAGTTTTCTTCCATTATTTTCTGGTTTCATCTAGCCTTTTTTTTTTTTTAACTCTTTGTTAATTGAAATATGGTTTGATATTTATATATTCTTGTATTGTAGTAATCCAGAACAGACTCCAGATTGCTTCATACCATGAAATTGCTCTGAAATCACAGCATGGAAGCCATGCATGTGCGTTTCATTCGAAACATATTTTTAAAATTATCATACTGTAGTCAGTAGAAGTGTTAGCAATTTTTATGTAACACCTTGCATATAAATGTTCTACAGCTTAGAATTGTCTTTTTCTAAAAACATCCAGTGTTCATATATCATCTTTTCATAAAATAGCTCTGAAATTTGGGCTTGCTTTTCTAAAGAAAAAGCAAACTACAACAGAGCCTGCTTTGAATTAGACAAACTTATGTCAATGCAATATGTTTTTGGCAAATAGGTTTATTAAGAGTTTTATTTAAATAAAAAATAAAGATCTTTTAAAATTCTGCCAATTCAGAACACTGTATACCTGCCTCCTTTACTTTGCAGCCTAAACTTACAATGGCAAAATGCAGACGAAATGTGGAGAATTTCTTGGAAGCTTGCAGAAGGATTGGAGTGCCTCAGGTACGTATTTCTACTATACTGATAGAGTGTTTCAGGTGCAGCTTTATATGATCATTCAGAAAATAAAACCTTCTTTGAAAGGTTTGATGAAAACAAAATGATGGAAAGTTTAGAAGGTTCAGGTATAAGCTGTGCCTTGCATTGTAGATCAGACTTCCCTTGTGTGGTCTTCCAGAGGAAAATGAAGTCAGATACAGTTTGTCAGAGATCTGATTCACTTACAGCATGCTGTGTCTCAAATTCATAATAACTGATGCAGTTTGAGAATTGTATTTCTATAAAAACAATTACATTTTCTCAAGATTAGATATTTGACAGCTTAGAAGTGGTATAAAATTTGGATGATGTTTTGCACTTTTATTTTTATCCCAAAGCTTTCATGTTCCTTCAGAGTAATTCTCTTACATGAATGTATTTACTGTCTTACCAATAAGTCACAGTATTATTTGCCTTTCTCTGATGGTAGCTATCTTTGCATAGATCCTAATTCTTTTGTTACATACCAGTGGTAGAAGTCTGCCTTCTGGTATTTCTTGTCCTCTTCTGAAACTTGGAAGACCTAGGAGGTGGCAATATAAAATAGTCCATTGAGTCCAGTGATGCTGTTATATGCTGTCCTGTCCTTTCCACTTTGTCTTATTCAGCAGCTGTCTCAGTACAAATAGTTTTGATACGTCACGTTTTTCTTAATTTTTCTTCTAGTGCATTAATTGATTTGGTTTCTTACACTGCTAAGCATTACTGTTTCTGTTGTAGGTGCTGTCTTCTTTCCTTTTTATTATGAAAGGGAAAAGTAGACCCAGTGACTCATTTCCCAGCTATTTCTAAAAGCAGTGTTCTCGAGTCAGTCATGCAGTATTTTCTGGTGTTTTTAGATAGCTTCACTTGCAGGCATTTGAGCCATTGGGATCTTAGGGTAGCGTATTTATTGAGCTGCCTGGCAATTTCACATGACCCAGTGGTGAATCACATTGGAATGTGGTAGGGAGTTGTAAGTAATCGTTAGTACTTTGAGATCCTGTATGGTTTTGGTCCCCTAAGAAACTTCAGACTTTTACTCCCAGCAGAACCGCACATTATAAATTCCTCTGGGGCAAAATTGTTCAATTCCATCCCAGCTTCCCTATTTATAGCTCCCTCAAATACAAAGGAGCAGATCAACAAAATGACCCACATTTCAAAACAAACAAGCCACTAAAGAAGTCGTCCCCTACAGACCCAGTCTGCTACAGCTACTGTCTAGACCCTCCTGGTTTTCTCCTATTTCTTGCTTTAATGTGAAAGAGTTCGAGGAGAGTGTCTCTGGGGCAATGTACTGAAATACCCCCACCTGAACTCTGAAGTTCATCTCAGTGTCTGCATTGCATATCTACTGAGATGTGAATGTAAGGTATCAGTATGCAAGAATGGCGTGGCAGCCTAGTATATTTTTCTGGAAAAGATGCCTGCAGGTATTTCCTTTCATTTAAATTCTAATTACAAAAATAAAAGGCTTTCTGAAAGTATGGATCTATGTAGAAATACTTACCTTCTGAGAGGAAGGCTACTGTTAGAAAATGCTCATTACAGGCACCACAGTGGAGCAGCTATTTCTATAGGGCTTCGCTGGTTAAAACCCTTGCATCAAAAGAAACTGGCAGTTGAACAAATTGATATGTGCATCTAGGTTTCACTGGTTTACAGCAGTTACCTGTGTGAGAGGGAGGGAAAAGATGTGCAGTGGGCATAGTTACAGAGCACTTAAACTCAAATTAGTAATAGATACTTCTGCAGGACACTGTGTTCAGGCATCAGTTACATGTAAATAATCCCCTGTCCTACTGTTTTCATTAACTAAGAGACATGTGGAGACTTGGCTTTGGTGAGTACTCGGTGCCAACAGCATCTCAGAAACCTGTAGCCTCTTCATGGTTTTCACTAAGGCATGTGTAGACTGCTGCGTTTCTAACAACAGAGTAGTTACATGTTTAAGCTGTACAGGTGACAGGCACCTTGCTGAGCACTAAATATTTGCATTAAGTGAGTTCTTTGCAATGGGAGTCTTGCAGATTCCTTTGTGAGAATTAACCAGCTGCGATACGCTTCTCGAACGTGTAGGTTATATCTGAGATGTCTGATGACTGACTGCTTCGTGGATGTTGCTATGGCTAACTGACTGACCTTTTTTTTTCTGTCTGTTTTCCCTTCCTGCTCACACACTCTGGACAGGACAATCTTTGTTCCCCTTCTGACATTCTTCAGCTAAACCTCAGCGTTAAAAGAACAGTTGAGACTCTTCTTTCCCTGGGGACAGATTCAGAAGAATCCAGTCTTGTCTCCCTTTCCATTCAGCTCTGGGGCTTTGTGGTGTTTTACTGTACTCTAATGCTAACGCTCTGTATGTTCTATCGCTGGGTCTTTTTTCTCTAGCTGAAGGATAGTGTTGCTGCTTCCTCCCTCCATCGCTCCGGTGCTTGGGAAAGGATTTGGGGTTTTGTCAAGACTGTGTGTATGAAGTGCTCTCTTTCCCGCTGATGGGACGGAGGTGACAAGTACGATGTGTAAACGCATTGGTGCACCCACACGACCATCTGTGCCATAATTCACATTTGTATTTGCTGTGTCATATTTAGCAGCTATAATGCTTTTACAAGGGAGGAGATGCTGTCCGTGGGCTAGAGCAAGGGACTGAGGTTAGGGTGCATGCTATAGTCTGCTGACGAGTGCTGTAATACTGGGAAAACTGCATTGTCAGTTTGTGCCTCAGTTTCCCCACCTGTATAATGGGAATTGCACCCACTTTGATAAATTCCTTTGGGATTATCTGGTGAAAAATGTTAAAAGAATGCAAAGTATTTTTTTTTCCAACATCAGTGTTCTTGATTAGATCTCACAGTCTTAGGAGACATGGTCTGGTAAGTTTTGTCCAAAGGACTCTGGTGGTATTTTTTTTTTTCTTACTCCCCGTCCCTTATCCTGCTTCTGGGAGCATTTGGTTTCTCATTTTTGTAAACTCTGGTGTGTTACTTTGACTCAGGATTTTTAAAATAACCATCAGTGAATCCTGAGCTACTTGAGCTTCATAATGGATCAAACAGGAAATTTTTCAGAAAATTGACCTCTTCAACAGCTTTGAGAGAAACATTTTCTGGCACAGATGGAAAAATCGGATGCCACAGAATGTCATAGCGCTTCATTGTGCTCTGGATAAAACTTAACCAAAACTTCTTGGATTGCCACTTGATTGTGGGTGCCCCAGCCCATGCTTGTCTCATGCTTATTCCTTTCGTATCCTGTCATTTTCAGAAACCTTTGTATCCTACAGTTGCAGAAATTCAAGTCCCAGCTGCACGATCACTCATTGCTGTTTTACAAAACTCAGGTAGTCTTCCGTGAAGCTTCAAAGCTTTTCCCTCCCCAGGAAAAGCGTCCTGGTGCTTTAACACTTTACTGTCTCAGGGACACCTCAGAACTTCAGGGCACTCCCCGTGTGATGTGTAACAGACCATGTCTCCTCAGAGTGTAGATTGATTCAGGGAACTCTGCTCAGAGACCCGTGACAGGTAAGTGTTAGGTGAAATGGCTGTTCCAAATGTGTTTTCAATAAATTTCTGTTTTATCTAAGAACATAGTAAATGGCTTGTAGGCCCAGTTTAAGTGGTATTAGCATTCCGACATTAACCTGGCAACAGCTCTGAAGCACAGTTTAAGATACACAGGAGTTTAGTTGCAAGCGTGGTTGCTACCAGTAAAAAACGTGTTATGGATACGTGGATCTCACAAGCTCTTGTAACAAAGTGAGTATTTAACAAAGGAGCAAGTAGAGGAGCTGATACCCTCTTTCCAAATCACACAAAGTGTTCTGTCCAAGCAAAACATTTTTGAGGAAAGAGGGGACCTTTGACAGGAGGGGGGGATTGTTTTATTTTTAAATAAGCTATTTTTGCACTGCTTACTGGTATGAACTAAAATGAACTCGGTTCCTATGTTTCTTAACTTCTAATGAACACTGTGATAAAAGCTGCAAGGGGTTTTACACTAACAGTGCCTTCCAGTTTTTAAATTTTGTTTGTCATGACTGTGATATGGAGTCATTCCAAAGCTTTTCCCCTTATCTATTTGCATACATAAGAAAAAAGATAAGGCATAGTTGCTCAAGTTTACAAGTATTTTCTCAAAAAGCACACTTTTTTCAAAATAACACAGATTTGCTGGAAGAAAAATGTGTTTCAGCCTGACCATATGGCTTACTGTGAGAATTTCAGTCTGGGTCCATTTGTTTTCCCTCCGCTCTGAGTTTTGCCGGAGGAGTGTTGGCTGCCACTGTTTATGCTGAAGGGTTTCTTTAACATCAAAAATCAGTAAAGATTCAAAGAGTGGAGGAATGCAGGTTGCTGTGGAAATAACATGTGAAAAATAATCTCTGTAGCTCTATAGGAAGGACACACTTGGGTTATTTTCTACAGACACAGAGAACTGTTGGACATGTATACTGACTGTTGTGGAGTGAGGATGGCCAGGATGTGCCAAGGACTTACGTAGGATGAGGCTTTAAATCCATCTTAGACTGAGAATAGCACAATTACTAATAAACACTTTGAAACCTCTTTTTGTATTTTGCGTATTTCTCTTATTCCTTAGAATGATTTTGGAGGTAACCTGCTAAGCAGGTGTACTTCTGAAAGATAAGTAAGTGATAGTGGCTGACACGTAACATTTGCCTATAAACATACTGTCGGTTTCTCATTGCCTTGAACAGCAAAAATGGGATTTCCCACATTGATGATCATTATTTCAGTCATGCATAAAAGCAAGTGGTTTTTTCTTCCAAAAACTTGTGTTTTCTGCTTTTTCATACCGTCCAAGGAATTTTTGTACGGGTAGAGGCAGCACATACCCACAGACAGAAGGGCTTCAGGTGGGCGGTGTGTCTCATGGGATGAGAATTGCTTTTAAGCATGACACTTCCGCTCAGACTCGTTGCACGGCATTTCCGTAGTGCAGGCTAATATTTCATTCATTTAATTTAGGGGCGTGGTTTAGTGGTGGGATGGCAGCCTTAGGGTAATGGTTGGACTTTTGATGATCTTAAAGGTCTTTTCCAACCTAAACAATTCTATGATGCTCTTCTATGATTCTCTGTTTTAAACCAGGTCTTTCCTCACGTTTAATAGCTGAACAGGCTTGCTCCACGAGGACTCCCTCAAAAAGGCAGTTGTGTTTTGGAAAGGAAGCCATGGTCCCTTTCCTACCCTGTGTTGTAGCAAGGTCATCATGCTGAAGCAAAGCTTTTCCCCTCCTTATGTTCATCTGCTTTTGGTTTCCATGTTGGGCAGAGAGAGAGGACAACTTGCTATTCCCCACTTCTCCCACAATCCTTTATCAAATTCTTATCTGTACAATCTGCTAATAAACACAAGGGTTACCCCAGGGCCGCTGCCTCTGCGTAGTCACGTTCACGGTTCTTCAGTCACAAGCAGAAATTTCATTTCATACCTGTGCGTGTGCTAGCTGTCCATAACATTTCATGTTTCTGTCACCTTTTGCTTAAATTTTTTTTTTCTTTTCAGTTGAGTGTTTTTCATCCATTTTGTTTTTGTCTTTGTTTTGTTCCCCATTCAGGAGCAATTATGTTTGCCTCTACATATTTTAGAAGAGAAGGGTTTGACACAGGTAGCTGTGACTGTCCAGGCGCTCCTGGAGCTGGCACCCCCAAAGCAGCAGCAACTTCACCACTTGTCTGCTGTGTAAAGACCTCCGAGACCTTTTGGGTTACCTTGGCTAAGCAGAAGGACGTGAAGACTTTACTGCCCATGCAGTGCATCCAAACACACAGAGCTCTGTTCTAAGGAAATGAGTTTCCATGATTCCTGACAGGAATGTTTTACTTCATTTCTCCATTTTTTTGGAGATCACAACAGTTTCCAGTAACGTTTTATTATCAATATTTTTGCCCCTTATTTAAAAAAAAAAAAAAAAAAAAAAAAAAAGAGTTCATTGGGAGGAGGGCAGGGGATTCTGGTGGCTGACTGTTGGAGCCAGCTGTAGAAACTGACCTCGTAGGCTGAAGAGGTGGGTGTGTAGAGTTTGGAAAGCAATTCCTAGGGAAATTCGTTTGTAAAAAAAGGATGTTGCTGCAGTGGGCACAGAGGGAATGAAATTTCTTTCCTTCCCCACAGGGTTCAAAGAAAGATAATTTCTTTGCCTCCAAAGAACAACAGCTATTTCTATAATATATTAAAAAAATTGCAACACACAATCTTAACCTACAGTGTTTGATAACAGGGTCGACCCTCATGTAGCTGTAACTTGTGTTGGTATGTCGTCATTACTTAAAATCTGAAGGAAAAAGAAAAATGGATTAATTTTTTTCCCAAGGGAAAAAATACTGCGCGTTTCCTCTGCAAGAAACATCTCAGTAAAAGATACTGAACCAGAACTGTTCAAATTGTATTAATCGCATTAGCATTCTTGCTGGAGTCACCTTCTGTTTGGGTTTTAACGTGTCTTTATCTGAAAATGTTTCCAACGCCAGCGGAGGGAGATCTCCCACCTCCTCTCATCTCCCCTGCTGGTCACATGGGGTGCGTTCAGTGGCTCGGTAGTTTTGTCAAATGGTGACTCGCCATCAGGAACCGTGTGTGTATTTTCACTTCAGCGTGAAGAATTGCAGCCTGCCATGCCAGCCGTTAGAAACCCATTACCAAGTAGCACGGTTATTAGGGGTTGAAGCATCCCTTGCAGACGTGCCAGCGCTGGTGAGCGTCCCAGCCTCTGAGAAATTGATCATTTTAGGAACAGAATTACTGAATTTCCACAGGTGGTCTGCATACTGCAAAAGCAACGATCTGCTCTTTGTGGCTTTTATCGTTGGAATTTATGTAGAGATGCACTGGTTTTCCAGAACTGCCGTTACTTCCTTCTTCTTCCCTTAACATAAAAATGGAAATTCAGTATACAGGAATGGCAGAGGCAGCCGACAACTTTCGCGTTTTGCAGGAAAGTTGACCTGCAAAACACAGCCCAGCTCTGTGTGCTCTGGTCCTGGTGATGAGGCCAAGCTTGCTACCAGATCAGTTACAGTAATTCCTCCCTGACACACCACCCCAGCCCCAAAAAAAAAACCACCTTGCAAAATCCAGTTCTCCACCCGTACAGCTCCTTTGTTAGGTTTTGGCCAATTTAAAGCATCCCAGAACATTATGCTACTATTAATAACACAGCGTGCGTGGGGGCTGAGACCGGCTTCAGGCGTCGGCGGTTTTGCATCTGGGGATGTGTTTGAAGCAGAATATGCCAAGAGGATTTCACGGGGATAAAGGAGGGAGAAGAAATGGGAACAGGCTAGCTAAAAGTCGTTTTTGCTGAAGTAAACCTGCCAGGGCACGCTGGCTAGGACTGGTCTTGGCTGGATTTTTCCCCTTTTGATTTGCAGTTCTGTTTGTGCTGTTTTGCTTCACGTATTTCTTCCATGGTCTGCTGTGGTGACTGTTGAATTCCTTACTTCACATAATTATTCCACTTGCTGCTGCTTGGCGTTGGCTGATCACGTTGCAAGTGGAGAACAACACCTGAAGGGTATTTAAAACTGCAGGGCTGGAAAGAGAAACCTGTTCATGCTGGGTAAGCGCCTTGCCCTGGGCCCTGCAAGGAGTGAAAGCGCCGGTAACTTGCCACACAGGTAGGGAGAGCGCAGCTCCGCACAGGCCTGCTTTCCTCTGGAGCAGGGCTTGTGTTCCACTTAGTTTTGCTTGCAAGGAGGGTTGGTAATTCTTACAGGATCACATAAAAGTGGCTGAAGTCTCTGCTGCTGTTTGCCAAGTGGAAGGTTCTGCCACCGGCGGCCGACAGCGCAAGCCACAAGTGTTTCTCATATGTTTGCCTCCACACATAATTTGAAAGAGTGGGGCGCTGACTTCATCTCAGTTTTCAACATTAGGTCATCTGCGTTGTTACAGGGGCACATTTAACTTTTTAATAGCACACCCTCCGTGGGTTATTTAAATATCCCAGTTTTAAGAAAACTGTTCCCTTCATGGAATTGTGAGGGTGTGGTGGTTGCTCCAGTCCAGCTTCCAGCGCTTGGGGAAAATGAAACGTAGTGGTCTTCAGGTTGGTGGAAGTTTGATGTTTCATTAATAGTAGCTTTTAGGAATTAATGGGGTGGGGAGTTGAGCCTGAACTGCAAGAAATGGCCACTTCCCATTGTGTCTGGTTACCGCAGCCGCTCCCCGGTGTGCAGGCACCACAGCTCAGCACGCGGGAAGGGCGAGGGCGGCCGGGGCCGGGCCGGGCTGGGCTGGTGGTGCGTCCCCACCACAGCTGGCTTTGTTCTAAGCCAGGCTTCGCACCAGCAGCTGCAGTGTAGGTGGCAGTGTTGGCCTGACCTGGTGGATAATCCTGTGTCTTCGTGCTGGCAAACACTAAACCTTGACCAGGTGTTTAGGAGAAAAATCCAAACATGAAGTTTCATCATACGGTTTATTTAATGTATCATACCAAAACTAACTTCAGTTCTGTTTTGCAAATTGGGTTGGGGGTTTTCGGTGTATTTATGTGCAATTTTTGTTGTATCCCATGGAAAGAATATTATAAAGAAAACCTGTATAAAACTCTATTTTATGTGTTCAAGAGGCAGTTTTCTCTCCTCTCTGGGGCATTTGTGTTGGAGGATGTGGGAGGAATCCACCCGAGGGTTCCGTGCTGGATGGTGTTTAGACGCTCGCTCCATTGTGCCACCGTCCTTCCTCACGCCCTGTCGAGCACTGAGGAGCGTTTGGGGCTCGGCGAGGTCACGCGCTCGAGGTCGAGCGGCTCGGGCGTCCCCCGTGGCACTGCGGTGATCAGGGCAAAACAGCCGAGGTTTGGGTCCTCCCCCTTCTGAAGGGGGAGGCTTTCATAAAGGCCCCGACCTCGGCAGCCTGCCTAAAATAAAGCAGGGACAGCTTTTGACAGCGCCAAGAACACCTCTGTTGTTCTCGGTAGTGAAGCAACGGCAAATGGTATTTTTACCCTTTTGTGGCTATAAATGGTTCTTCGAAAAAATGTTTTAGAAAACAGAGGACTTCTAAGGTGAAGTTAGACATTAAAAAATTCATTTGTATAGATATTGTGATGTTTTACAAAGCGATCTAATTTTGTTATTTCTGAAAACAGTGTAAACGTGTAATTAATAGAGGAGAGGATTTAAAAGCTTCATCCCATGCCATCTGTCTGTAAATACATTCCGTAATTTGTAAGTCTGTTACACATAAATGTGTCTGAATATTGTACACTTTATTTTAAATTGCCTGCAGTCTGCCAGTAGTGTGAACTTCCAGCGCATTGATAATACAAAAGGAAACCATGGGTAATTTGAAATAAAGTTTTAAAACTTACAGGAATTACAGTGTCCTTCCTGCTGTTGTTGTGTTGCGTCAATGAATGTCACAGCCTCTGCGTCGGGTGTTTATTGCCCTTCCCCATCATCGCAGCTGGCAGCTGATGGGCCTGGTTTGTTTCTCGGCTTTCATAGTTAACCAGCATAGAAGAATTCCAGCATTTTTACACATTCTGCAGCCCCATCAGAAGCTTTTTTGGGGGGATATTTTTACCTTCCCCCAACACCTAGAAGGCAGTGATTTTGTACAGAATCCTGGAAACCAGTTTGTCGGGGGGGGGGGGGGGGGTGTGGGTTGTGATTTCTGGGTCTCCCTGCAGAAAATATCATGGATGTGCACTTGGATCCCATGTCTCCATAGCTGGAAAAAAACAAGCAGTGCCAACCCTGGCCAAGTTCCTTGCAACTGCTGGGTTTTGGGGCACCACTCTCTGCTCCCGTCTCTGGATGCGCTCAGCCCCTTCGCTTGGCAGCTGTACTACAGCCAAGGAGCAGCCCGCAGCAGATTCTGGCCCCATGGCGGATTCTGGCCCGGCAGGGCCTCTGGGTCGGGCCTGGCTATGGTCCCCGCGCAGGACCCTGCTCTGCACCTGGGAGGTGTAAGCTCCCGGGGCTTCAGTTGCGTTAAAAACCTTCGTCCCTGTCGCTCTGTCACCCAGTGCCAGGACGCTCATGTTGGGATGCAAGATTTCAGTGTGCCCCACCCCACCTTACTGGAACAGCAAACCCAATTCTACTGTTCCTTTTTAAATTATTATTTAATTTTTTTAAATAAAAAGTATCCCTTCCCCTATACACAGAGTCTCCTGATTTTGAAAGCAGGCTTTGCTATGCCCAGGCAATTTATGGTTTGGGGTTTTGTTTTTGTTTGTTTGTTTATTTGTTTGCTTTGAGACACTGCTCACCGAAATGGAAGTTCTGAATTCTTTCACGACCCAGTGCAGGGTGGTAACTCCCTATGGGCTTGTTCCTGGCGGCTCCAGGGACTTGATGTACCATGAAAACAAGTGCTGTTACGCTGGCATCAAGAACTGGGGCTTGAGGGGAAGCCCAGCCTTGGCAGAGCCCTGGGATCCAGAGGATTTTTCAGGATTACGTTCTATATTGCTCTCTGCTGGAAAGCAAGCAAGCCCAGCCGATGCTGTGCTTCAGACTCCAGTTGTTTGGTTGCATTACTGACCTGTGCTGCGTTTGATACAAACAGTGCAGATCCACTGCCCCTCTGTTCTATCCCACTTTTCCCTTAGTTCAAAACCTGTGAAGGGTTTATGACCAGACTCCATTCCTCCCACCTGAGCATGTCACCTGTTAACACCCACCACGTACGGAAAATACTGGTCCTAAATGAAATGGACCAAGTCAGCAGCACATGGAAGAGTTAAAATTAGGAGCATAATTCCCACGCTTGCTGTGTGCTGCAGGCATGGGGTGTAAGCCCCGTCCTGGCTCGGCTCCTGCCAGCATGGGACTGGAGCAATCCCGGTTCCTGCCACCGCATGGGGGCCACGGAAAGCGAGTGAATGCGTTTACAGCTGGAATGGGACCCCGTTCTGGTTTCGAGAAAGCGGCAGTGCTCCAGCGGTAACACCGATACCTCTAACTCAAGCTTGTCTAGAGCGTCTGAAATTTAAGTGCTCCCTTGACAATCGACTCTGCCTGACAGTCGGGCACCAGCCCCTTCCCCCCTGCTCAGCATTCCCAGCCAAAGGCCCTCTGCTCACACTTTCAGTCATCTTGCTTGAACTTTAGAGCTTTTGGCATGGCTCAGCTCGGACATGAGGGCATTTGGATGGGGCCAGCCCGGGCTGCTCTCGAAGAGCACAGCAGACCTTGTGTGCTTTGAGCTCACCCCCTTGCGTGGGTGTGCCAGAGACCAGCCAGCTCAACCTCAGGGCTAACTTAGCTTTGTGTGCAGACCTGCGTGTGATGGACAGTCGTGTTGGCGGAGAGGGCTCCCCTCTTGGTTAAAAAGCTCCCCAGCAGCTTCGCTCCCTGCCTGCTGCCTCACCTCGCTGCCCAGAGGCAGTGGCCAGGGTGGTGGATACAGCTGCGATGGGTCAGCTCCCGTAGGCAGCACAGCCGGCTGTTGGCTTCCGTTGTTCCTTCCCGCAGTCAGAAGGCATTTGGAGCTATTCTGTCTACGTGCTGACACTTTGCAGGACTGGGGGAATGGGAACCGGAGTGCTTTGGCTGCCCTTGTGTTTACACTGCAAACTGTCAGCAGTTTTCTCCCTGCCGACCTAATGCCGGCGCTGATGGTGCTGCCTGCACCCAGATGTGGGCAACGGGGCCTCCCTGCCCCGCTCGGAGCCACAGCAAACACCGTGCTTCAGCCGCTGTCTTGGGGTCTGCAGAGGAGGTTCTCGGTACAGAGCATCCCATGCAGGTGAGTTACTGGGCTGCTAACAGGATTACCTCCCGCTAGCTGTCACGTTTCCATCGAGCACTTGGGGGAATACTGCTCTGATGCATTTCCCCTTTCTACTGGAGAAACAGCGTCTGTGCTGTACAAGGGCAGTTTTAAGATCTTACTGCAGCTTCACCTTAACTGTGTCTGTCATGAACTGTGTCCTCCAGAATAGTCTGAGCTCTGTTATGTGGTTTATTTTGTCAGACAGACTGTGGTGCACCACCCAGCATGTTGTGGCCAGGTTTCTTTACTTATCTTGTCATCTTTTTTGCTCCAGATTTTCCCTTTTTCCCTTTTTCTTTCTGCCTTGATAGCTGTTTCTCCCGAATCTTCCTGAGGGCCTGGTAGGGGCCGAGGTTTCTGCGGACCATCGTACCTCTCCACCAGGCCTGCAGCTGAAAGTAAGAGAGAGAGAGAGGTCTTGGGGGGGAAATCACTCGCTGGGGCACCTGGTACAGCTCAATGGCCAGGGCGTCTCCTGTGCTCCCCAGCAACCGGAGGGAACCCCCAGCCCGCGCAGCAGCACTTGGGCCAGTGCTGGTTATGCCTGGGCCAAGGGCGTCTGTTGCTGCTGGCAAGGAGATGGGCAGAGGAACTGTGGAACCCAGTGGGGCTGGTGTGAGGAGCACGGCCCCAGATCATTCCAAGAGACTGGCTTCTCCCCCTTCGCTCCCTCCTCAAGCCTGCAGCCGGCTGCTGGCTGTGTGTGTGCCCCAGAAGAAAGGGACAGGCTTAATCCGTCCTTTGTTTGTGCCGCCCCAGACCAGACAACTTTCTCAGGCCATTTTCTGCCGGAACAAAGCCTGTGGTGCAAATGATTTAACTCCCCACTGCTGCTGGGACAGCACTGCCCCAGCTTTGCTCCCCTCTACCTTCAGGATGCTCTTCAGCTCCAGGGCATCCTGCTCAAGTTGTCTTCTTTTAGCCTCCTTTTCCATCCGGTCACTGATGATGGTTTCCTCGAACATCTGGCACTGCAAAATAGCACAGGGGTGACAACAGTTGGATGAAAAACACATCCCCTAAACTGTAGGGCCAACCTTCCAGGCTCACTCTGCCCAGCAGCTTGCCAGGGCAGGGCAGGACAGGGCTCACCTGGACCCTGGTGCAAGGAGTCTTCTCCTCTAGCTCCTACTGGTCTCATCCTGGCTTTTCACAGCCCAACTGGGGCTGCTCTGGCCCGTGGGCCGTGGTGTGGGTCCCCACGCTGCACACCGAGGGGCTCCCTGGCAGCCCAAGGGTAATGTGTAAGCACGGACCTTCCTCCCCCATGTCCTTCACTGGATCTTTCCTGAATCCAGATGGCAAATGTTGCTCATTACCACCAGTCCTAAGGCACTGAGAGCTGCTGCCAAAGTGAAACCTCTCACAGCCTGGGTGTAATTAACCCTCTGATCCTGTGCTGTAAAATGGCTGTCTGATGGCGTCTCGGGCAACAGATGGTGGTGGGATGGACCCAAGCTCCCCCAGGCTAGGCAGCAGATGATGTGCGCTTGGGACACTGAGATGACAGCATGGAGTGAAAAATGAGCCCGCAAGCAGGGAAACATCCAGCTCAGTCCCATCATCTCGGACGCAGTGACAGTGAGGAATGATTACAAGTTAATTCCTCCTGGCTTTAAACCACTCCTTTTTCTAGACGCTTCTCTCTGCCCTGTTTTGCCTGCTCCGCTGGGCCTGGATAGCTGTGATCAGAGCCCGGCAGTTAACCAAGAAACCGATGTGAAGCAGGAATGGTTTTAACTGGAATCGGTTCCCTTACAGTGAGTGTGCATCTGCAGGAAGGGATGGATCTGCCTTTTCCAGTCTCAGCCTGGCATACCCAGATGTTGCTAGGAGGGGCAGATTTGTCCAGACTAAGGCAACAAACTAAGGTGGGGAGTATTGATGGGACAGAACGGTGCCCTTGCCCTTCACAAAGGCTGTCAGTAGCTCCCTGATGACTTGCTGGTATTTGAAAATAGCTGTAGGGGAAATATCATCATCCCTCCTTGATGTCCCAGGTAGCAATAGAAGATGACTACTGGGTCCCTGCCTCCCCAGGGCTGGTGCTTATAATCGCACCCTACACCTCAAGATTACTGGTTTGGGTTGTTTTTTCCATGGTCCTGGTTCCTTATCTGAATGAGAGTAGGAAGAAGCCAGGATGCAGTTTTGCATGGCTGAGCACTGCGATGCTGCTGATGTCTTACCTCCTTGGCAAGGCTCTGCAGCGTTTCCAAGTTGTTTGCCTTTAATGCTTTTAGGGCATCCAGTTCTTCGTCTTTAGTATCTGTGTCATTTTCATACTTGTCCACCCAGTATTCCAGCTTCTCTTCCACCATCTGCATGGGGATAGAGGGATGCTTAGCATGGTACAAAGAGTGTACAGGGGAAAGGCTTCTGCTGTTATCTGGCCTACTTTCAGAATGGTGGTAAGCGTCCCATAAATTTTGCACAATGTTTTCTTCTCCTCTAAGCCCTGAAAGGACCAAACACGTAGGACTAGTGATAAATAACTGGTGGCTTGCAGGCCCCTTGCTGGGGGTTCACCATGGAAGCCGCAGCACTGAACTGGCGATGAAGAGAGACCGGGTTGCGCTTTCAGAGGTGCAGGAAGAATGAAGAAGCACTGGGGGTTAGTGTTGTGGACAGTCGATCCTGGTGACGTAAATGACAATCAGAAGCCATTCTTTGTGTGTATACAGAGGGAGGGGAGTGCTAAGAAAGAGTCTGACAGTGAGAAAGCTTTTATCCTCTGCCTGACTCCCTGGCCGCTTTCTGGATTAAACTCAGCGCACCAGGAATAAGGTCCCAGGGGACAGCACTTCACGCTATTTCAGGTTGTGAACTTGGCTTTGTCTGACTTGTGAATAGGAGGGCAGGTGTTGCTGAAGCAGTGACCCAGATGACTTCCTCCCATTCACAAATAACTTCTCCATAGCAACAACCATGATTGCTTGCACAGAAAAATAATCTGAGGAAAAGCATCAATCTCATTACGGTGTTGCAGCTGGACACACAAGGGAGATGGAGGGCCTGGTCATCCCCTTCTCTGTGGGCCCCTGTAAAGCCACCAGCTGCTGTCTGAGTGCAGAGAGGTTTGCATTTTGCCTTCTGGTAGAGGTCAAACAGGCTGCAGCTCACACGTGGGGAGTCCCCCCACTATGAAGCATTGATCAGACAAAGGTTCTGGGATATGGGGGATGCTGTTTAATTGCTCTCAAGATACAGTGATTTTTTTTGCACTCAAATTACATTTTTTAAAATTTATTATCTGATATTTTGTACTGGCAGTGGTGTTAGGTACCCTGCAGTAGTGCAGGTTTTCCTCCAGTCGTATGGTTTATGAGATGCTTTCCAGTGTTACTCACTGTAACGGGCACTGCTGTTGATGATAGGAAAGCTCTGAACCTCTGCATCAACAGCACAAGGACATTCATGGTTGTTCGCTGCTGAAAATGGGTACAATAACTGTGAGTAAGCAATTATCTAATCCCGATTCTTCCTCAGATTAAGACAAGGCAAAACTGGGCTGGCAGCTCATGTTGTTTCCTCCTTAGTGGCCCCTCTGTGCAACACTTACAGAATCACAGAATGGCAAGGGTTGGAAGGGACCTCAGGAGATCACCTAGTCCAACCTTCCTGCTAAAGCAGGTTCACCTAGAGCAGGTTGCACAGGACATCATCGAGGCGGGAACCTGCTGCCCTCTGCGCAGTGGCACTCTTCACCGAGTTACTGGGAGCCCCAGCTACTGCCAAGGAAGGTCTAAATAAAATTCCAATTAGCTGACTACAACTACCTGAGGGAGGAAAAATCCGTTAACACCTGAATAAACAATGCCAATCATGATGTGAACTCTAATTTTAAGGAAATGTATCCAAATGTGGCAAATTTCAAGTCTGGGAGAGCTGGGTTAATTAAGACTTGAGGGTAAGTAGTCATTCAAACAGGAGCAATCTTGAACCTGGCAAATTTGATGGAGTAATAACAGGTTTCCTTTTGGCACTAATTGATGATACAATGCTTGCCAGTTGCTATTTTAAGCCTTAGCAGACAGTCAAACATACCTTATGGTGTTGCCTGAGGAAATTTTCAATCTCCACGTGGACTCGAATCTCCTCATCGGTTTTGCTCCTCAGCTTCTGTGATCAGGGCAGACGGAAAACACGAGAGACAAGGTTAGTGCATACGTGTGCGCACACGCGTGCTGCTGAAAGCCGAGGTGGCAAGCAAGCGCAGGAGCTCTCTGTACTCCACAGATGTTTTTCCCAGCGACAAAATTAAGCGAGGCAGCCCTTGCCCCTGGGCCATCCATGAAAAAGGGACAACTAGATCAGACCTTGATCAGTCAAAAGAAAAAAAAAAAAAGCTTGCAAAACCAGAACAGTTTTCTAGTCCAGGTCACCTTACGGCCACACAAACAGTTCTATCAGCATAATGTGTTGTGGGTAATGCTGGGACCTGGGGCTGCTTATGTTGCTAAATAGCCTTGTAACTGCACCCTTTGGGCGTAGTTATGGGTCTGTTTCTCAGATGATGGTATTGGTTTAAGCAGCCCCGGCCTCCAGACGCTGTGTCCTGCAGCTATGCCACCCGTGCTGTGTGCAGGACCATACAGAGAAGCAATGGAAGGGAGAAATATTTCTAACCTGGATGAGTTTCCCAATCCAGTTCAAACAGTTGTGTTGGTGACTCTTGATGGAGAACAGAAAGGGCATCCGGGGAAAGAGGAAGGACTCCTTCCTTGCTAGCTGCAGATGCCTTCCAGTAGGGGCCACAGGGAAGGGCTTACCTGAATTTCCTTCTCCAGGACATTCTCTGCATTGCTGCACTTCTTCTGGGTTTGGTGGACCTGGAGGTCTGTGCTTTTCTTCATGTAGCAGCTCTCCATGTTCGTTTTGGCCTTCATCTCTCGGAGCTCATCTTTGAGGTAGGCAATCATATTATCTCGGTTCTAGCAGAGGAGACAGAAGCAGCACA
The DNA here is from genome assembly GCA_018403395.1 of Gorsachius goisagi. Taxonomy (NCBI): domain Eukaryota; kingdom Metazoa; phylum Chordata; class Aves; order Pelecaniformes; family Ardeidae; genus Gorsachius; species Gorsachius goisagi. The sequence goes on along the minus strand of BOSO01009375.1, from coordinate 77,694 downwards.
AAAGCGAGCCTGGAGACTGAGGTCAGCTCACTGTTTCTTAATCGCTCCCTGATGAACTCAGAAGATACAAGGCTATAGGCTTCACACTTTCTCTGAATGTTGCGCCATTTCAGTCTCTACTTCAAAGAGAAGTTTGATTTGTAACCATACAGAAAGCAGTAGACCCGTCAGCAAGGAGTGATGGCCTCTGGAGAGGGTGGGGCGATGAACAGAGTGGGACAAGAAGCCAGGCCTTCTGGTCTCAGGTCCAGGAATGGATTCAGGCATGCTTAATGTAAGCGTGACAGAAGCCCAATAATTTCAGCTGCTTAAAGTTAGGCTTTACTAACCTCTTGGATTAGGCCATCTCAGTGAGTGAGCATCTGTAAGAGGAGGATAATGCCTCAGCCCCACGTACGCCAAAGTTTGGTTTCCTGAAGTATACTCTATTCCTTGGATTCATTTTTTTTTCTAGTTATGCAGCAACTGTACAAACACAACCTTAGGAACAGGTGAAAATCTAATCTTGACTTGCTCATATGTTTAAACAGTTTGTTCTTGAAACCTTACCAAGTAGATGGTGCCCGCTTTGTTACAAAAGCCTACACCCGGGGCGAGGGAGAGGTGCCAGGGAAAAGCTGGCTGTGAGCTCCCAGCCTCTCCCCACACCTTGTTTTGCAATGGAGCTGAGCTTTCCTGGGGGAATTCTGTCCCCAGGAGCTCCCCCATGGCAAGAATCCTGAGCCAACGTGCCCCGTTGTCCGGCTTTTGGAGTGCGCTCAGGAAGCAAAGTGCATTTGCTAGATTCGGGATTGTTGTTTGTTTACTCCTTTTTAATGAATTTCTCCGAGTAACAGACAAGTTTCATTAATCTGGGGTTGGAACTTAGAAGAACCGCCTGTAAAATGAAACACTCCGGGCTTTTGAATTAAGAGTTTAAAAAGTCATCAGTCTCCTCCGCAATTACGCAAGATCTATCTTAATGCCTCTGGTTTGGCGCCCCGTTGCTCCGTTACAGCCTTTCTCTTTGCTTTCCTGCCATGCTATGATGGGTCTGACATTCATCAGCCAAACCTTGCAGCTGAAGATGAAATACCAAAGTGCTGGCATTTAAATGTTTTGAAGCCCACATATCTTGTCTCTGAAGCACCCTCGCATTCCATAGCTCTGTAAACATGGAAAAATGCCACAGGAAGGAGCCAGCTCAATAGCGCTGTGTTTAAAAGCCTCGGCAGCATGACTCATTTGGAAAAGGTTTCCTTATAAGAAGAGTTTGGAACAGTTAAAAGGAAAATCCTTCCCTCTGCACCCCTTGTCGGACATAGTTAGGAAGAGTATTTTTATAGGAAGAGTATATTTATAAGGCTCAGGACAATTAGAGGCCTTGGCTGATGCTGTTTTGTGGGTTTAAGTCACGCGTTCACATTTTTTTGAAGGTTTCCAACATCAGATATTATTTTACAGCCATATCATCATATGACTGCAAACAGCTACAGACATGACCTATTTGTGCCCTATTAAGGTTTCTGGTAACAGCCTTTATTTTCCCTGCTATGAAATTTTGGTGGGCATTGGGAGGGGCTGTGCTCCTGGTCAGTAGACGTGGGAGGTCACCACAGCACTTTATTTTGACGTTGTCTTCCTCTGTCACAGTGGAGTCATGTCTCACCTGAGGGGCTGGCAGGGGACTGGGAAGATGCTAATGAAAACCACCGTTTTTTTGTGGTGCTGAGGCTCAGCAAAGCCAAACACTGCTGATGTCAGTGCGTTATTGCTATCTGCTAAGGATCAAATGGGTCAGAAAAGATGGGTTCAGCGTAGGTCACAACATACTCAGACATTAGAGAGGTGGGGCAGAGCATGAACACTTCACCAGGTTATTTTCTTTTTCGTTTCACATTTTAGTAAAGCAGAGGAAAAAGTGCTTTTGATTCTGGCGCCCCAGGCCTCAGCTGGGATGGGGGCCCATCTGCTCCGTTTGTTTTCTTTGTTGTATGGCATGTTTGCGGTTTGGATTTGGTCTGCGGTGGTGTAAAACATCTTCATTAGAGGTGGGGAGTCTGGGGGCTTGGTTACACAATCCAAAGCAGACGGGAAGTGAAATGCAAAACCCCACGGGTGGTTTACAGCGACACATTCGCTTGGAGAGGGAAAGTGGGCTGCACGCGTGTGGGCAGCTACTGCAGCCCAGCTGATGGCCCTGGCGCTGCGGAACTGGGGCACAGTCGGTATTCGGCTGCAGGTGGTAAATGCAGCAGTAAATGCCCACAACCTGTGGGCACCATCTGTAGAGTATGCTGTTCCCTGAACTTCAGGGGCAGGCGCTGGGAAAATGAGTTACTATTTATTCATTCTGGTTTATCATAGCGAAGAGCCCAGCCAGGGCACCAAGCACTTTCACAGTTAATGCAGTAAACCTCTGGGCTGCTTATTTGGGATGACTTCAGTGTCGGATCTGCCAAACCAAAGTTGCAAAATCATAGCTCATGTATCCAAAACTATCACAAAACTGGCAGACACCAAGATCAAACCCCAGGAATTAGTTGTCAAGAGCCAGTCTGCTTTGCAAGCACGTAAACAAGTTGATTTTCTCTGATCTCTCAGCTCGCAGACATCAGCTCAGAGGCCTGTCTGCTGCTGTTACCGCTGCCACAGGAGTCTGGCCCACAGATGCTTTTTGGCTGCAAAAGCAACGCTGCTTAGCCAGAGAGGGTGTGTGCACTCCTGTGTCTTCTTTTACTTTGATTTATCTCCCTCGCAAGTGCCACCCAGATCTCTCAGCTCTTCCACAGCAATTCGTATTTATAGTCACTTAAAATACAGCTGGCTACAAAAATAGCAAACAGGAGTAAACAGCGTGAGGAATTCCTCCGGCAGTTGGATAACCCCCCCCGCTGCCAGCAGCACACCCAGCACCCGCGATTTGGCAGGGACCCGAGGGGGCAGGGGAACGGGCACTGTGCTACATGCAGGCAGCGAGCATGCCGCCAGAGCACCCTGCTGCCTGCCTCCTGGCTTCCATGCTGAGTGCCTGTGAGGCTCGAGTCTCTCCACTGGCAGCTGCAATATCTCAGCTTGCAAAGCCCGAAGGTATGCTTAGATCTACACACCTGCTGCAGCCTGGACGCCCTCCCCCCGAAACCAAACGGCGCACAGCCCTACAGAGGCTTCCATAAGGCCATAGCCTGCATCTCTGTCCCAGCTGCCAGAACATCCCCAAGCTTCACACCCCCGAGAAATGCCTCTGCTGAAAGGACAGCCGGCCTGGGAGCTCACCCAACTTTGACATAACGGCTCTGCGGCCCTCCGCTAGCTCACCTCCAATCCCAAATGCGGGAGCGAGCTGCGTGAGGGGCAGTTTGCTGGCAGAGGGAACAGACCTGTTGGCAGCAGCACACTTTTTGGAAGTCCTGTCCTTCCAGAGCCAGGTTGGGATCTAGTGCACCAGCTCCAGGTCCTGCTGAGCTGCCTTGGGGCTCTGCCAGCGGTGGAATGGAGTCACCCAGGAGCTCAGGACCATCACGAGCCTTGTGCCTCCTACTGTAATCGCCTGGTGCATTCCTCCAGTAGAAATATGTATCAGTGGGTATGTATAAATGTTTAAAACATACCCATAGAACACTTCATTGATGTGTTTGTCCTCCTGGGAGAGGATAAGGGAAGAAACACAACAGATTTTGGTCGCGCTACTAAAAGCACTATTGAGTGGTGCACTGATAACAGTGGAGCTGGGTGTGCTATGAGAGCCCACATAGAATAAAAGTTACAGACCTGCTTTCACTGCTACCGTGGTGCAACGTCTTGGTTTTCTGTCTGGTAGGTAGCCTGCAATGTTACTGCTTGTTATAAAATTATACCACGACTTGCACACTTGTATGGCATGAGTACCACAAAGCCTACAGGACATAAAAAGGCTTTGGGTGAATAGTGATGCAGGAATTTTAAAGTTTACATTTCCTAATTTTTTATATTAAACTATATAATCCTATACAATATTAACTTATTTGAAAATTTGTCCAGACTGCCATCACTTGTCCAGGAAACTGGAGGAAGTGAGTATTTTTGTACAAGCAAGAAAATTAACACTGAAACAGCAAACAGAACCCCTGCAGCCAAACTAGAGCTATCGGCGATGCTCCTGCACGGAGGGGTAAGAGCAAAACCAGACTGATCATTCCAGCTCCTTTAGAGACATCCGTGCTTTCCAAGAGGAAAGAAAACAAAATAAATAAGAACATTTAGCATTTGATTTGTGTTCCATTAGAAAGAAAAATGAGCTGAGCAGGCTAATACAGCATTAATTAGCATCTCATTAGGAGGTAGCAAGGCTGAAAGTACAAAACATACAGGCAACATGCGTGAAGCAAAGACCATGTTTTTCTGGTTCCATGATTAGATTTGCTCACTTTTGTTTTCTCATCCACTAGACTGGAGACAACCATGTAGGCTTTTGTCTACAGGTCTGTGCATTATTATTATTCAAAGTACTCCTAAATCAGCAAGCTGTATTTTTTGTTTTTAATTAGTTGGCAATGTGACAAATCATGCAAGTGTCTGTAAAACTGCCTATGGGAAAATCCCATATGAAGCGAACAGAAATTATTCTCCCTTGGGAGACACAGTGAGACACCATTATTTTTGGCACAGGAGGAAAGCAGTACTTGAAAGTAGTCTCGTCTTTGATTTGTTATCAAAGCTGAAACTATAAGGAAGCTCAGAAAAGGACTTTTAAGCTGGAAATACAAAACAAAATCCCAGATGAGTACAGATCCCACTTGATGAGGCAAAAAGCAAGGACCTAATTAGCAGAAGGTACTGAAAGAACACAGAGAAGACCAGCCTCTCAGCATGGGAGCTACACACCTTCTCATAGCCAGAAGATGACTGCAAGAGTCAGGAGAGGTGCAGGGCAGGACACAGAGAAGTGCCCAGCCTGACTGCACAGTGCTGGGACATTGCTGCTAGTGCGAGAGGGGAATACAGCCCCATATACACCAGTCCCTGGGAAGGCAATAAACCAGGACTGGATACATATACTGTGTGCACAGACACCGTGAGGTTTGAGGAGCACTACACAGAAGGAGAGCTACCTCATCACGTTCACTAGCCTGGGGGGGTGGGAGAACAGGACCTTCCCAGGAGCCATCCGAATCTGACCGAGAAGGAACAATGTGGAGGAGCAAACGGACAACATAAAGTCTCCAAGCCTGACAAACTATCCAGCTTATTTTAACTTCCACGCAGACATCAAGGGACTTTTGGGTTGTCCCATAGGGCCTGGAAATCGGCTCCCATACCATCTCCAGTGGCAATAAGTAAGTATATATTGAGGTATACAGTTCCCCTTTTCAGTCCTGGCTCTGACTTCTACATCCTTTAGATGTTCTGTTCAAATCTCCAGGTGAAAAAAGTTCATCCTGCGTTTCTCTTTTAGTTCCCACAACTGTTGTTTCTTGGTTTGTCTCCTAACTTGCTAACTTCCCATTTCCTTCAGTGACTCCTCTTCTCTCTCCTCTCTGTTATGTCCACAGTTCTTTTCCAGTGTTCTTTTCATCTTGCTACACTTCCCAGCGTATGTTGTGCATTGCCAGGATCTCTGCTAGTAGATTAGTACTGTCCTAAATTAATTTTCCCATCTTGTACACTCCTGCTTTCTTCTCTGCCATTCTAATATCTCCCCTGGACTTCTGGTGTTTCATCAGTTATAGACAGCTGCATACGCTACCAGCACCAGTAGATCGCTCATGTTCTTACAACCATCCTGTATTTACAATTAAACTTTCCACTGCACATACATCCAGGCTGCCAACACAAAACCTTCGTGTTCTATAAACTGTACTTCACCAGCATGTCAGTGGCTTAAAATTATGGGGTGCATTAAGAGGAGTGTGGCCAGCAGGTCGAGG